>WAAG01078494.1:0-31527 GCA_013390105.1 Tichodroma muraria
GGCTCTCCTCTGGACTCATTCCATCAGATGCATGTCCTGACGTTTCGGTGTCCGAGATCAGGAGACCGAAATATGGTGAAACGGTTCTGATAGTCAAGATGTAGCTCATCCACAAAAAACAAGGCACCTCCGGCAGGCACTTCAGTTGCACCTCATGGGGTTGGGAGCAGGGTCAGCAGCAGGTGACACATCCAGCCCCTTCCCCAACGTGGCTGCAGAACTGCCCAGAACCCCTAACAATGCACACATCAAAGTGCTTTGCAAATACCACAGCCCATGAGGAGCAAAACATGTCCCATTAATTTAACAAAGAGGGTGTAGAGCGGGGGTTGCGATGGCTGTTCCAGCCTCACTGCCAGCCATGGGCAGGGCACAAGGAAACCAGGCAGTGTTGGTCCCTCAGTGTCCCCTGCCAGCAGCACACACCTACTGGGTGCATAGGGCTGCCAGAAGCTCCAGCACAGCCACAGCAAGCAGCAAACCAAATCAGCCTCTTGCCATCCCATGGGAACGCAAACTTTTGACACCACTGGAGAAGTCCCATCAATGTGAGCTGTGCATTTACATGTCTCTGCTCTCTCCTTGTGAAATGCAGGGGCCAGTTTTACTGTGTTACCTGTAATAAACATTTAATGCTACGCATTCAGGATCCCTTGTTTGCCCCATAGAAAATTTCTTTTCGTGCATCAGACTCAGAGAACAAAGCCTGGACTGTTTAGCCGCAGGATTTAACCACCTGTTGTAACACCTTGTTGATCTAATCTTTTGTTTTAATTAAAAGCCTTTCAGTTGGGTTTGCAGGTTTTTTTCCCCTCCCTGCAGCCAATGCCAGCGTGCCACCTGCTTCACCAACTCTGTCTCAGCTGTGGAGTTCGCATCAATCCTCTTCATTGCCTCCAAAGGCATGGAAATGGATAGAAAACAAACAAATCCACCTCAGCAAGTGTCCAGCCTGAGACCCAGCACTGTCTGGCCACTGCTGGGCACAGTAACGGGTGAAATGAAACGGCTGCCACGAGTGGGGAGCCAACAAAGCAATTTTCAGAGTGTCTGCTGCTCTCCAGGCCAGCTCATCTGTACTTGAGGGAAGAAACCAACTGCCTTTGGGCAGCGAGATGGGACCCCGCACCACTGACACCCAGGGGATTCCTTTGGACACCAAAAGAAAGATATTTGCAGAGGCTAAGATGTAAACTTGCTTTCAAGCACTGACATGAATTCTCCTTTATCTCATAATTAAAAAATAGAGAGCTACATCAGGGATCTCCTGCAGTGGATGCATACTTTAAGATGGCCACTTTGAATATCATTCCGACTTTTTCCTCCACAGATTTAAATAAAACCCAGACTCCACCAGCCAGCAGAATTAGTTTTAGCCTTTTGAGAAGGTCACTTCAGAAGAGGAAAATCAGCAAATGAAAAAACAATATTTCAGAAAATGCTCCCCCACACTGCAGCCATGCACCGATGCTGCCTTCCCCAGTCACTCACAGCAGCTCCTTGGTAAGATGCGTTCCATTCTCCTTCCCATTTGCAATTCTTTGTTCCTATCAAGCTTCAAAAGCTTTTCTTATCCTTCTGAGGAGCACAGTGACAAGCCCTTCAAAACTGGTCACATGCCTAACACACCAAAATAATTTGAAAACTCTGTATTCACACTGTTTCTGGCACTTCACCCGCCAGTGCTACCAATACAGCAGGGAATCCAGCACAGCCCCAGCCAGCTCTACGGAGCCACCTTCAGCTAACACAGCCACCACCACACGTGAGAATGAAAGGCCAAAACATTATCCAAGATGAGAGCGAGCAAGGCTTTGGGAATACCGAGTGGCTGCGTTTTTCCTTGCCTTTCCCCCGCTTTGGCAAAGAGGCAAGTTAAAAGCCAAGACACCTTTGGTGCCATCACCACCCATAGCACCCTCCTCTGCCTCCCCAGAGGCGGCTGCTACTGGGAACCAGTGGGTCTGGCCAGCGGGAAAACAGGACGCAGCGGAGATGCCTGCTCCAAGCCTAGCATGCCGTGCCACCGAGACCTGTCAGGATGTGTCACAACACATGGCGTGTCGTGCCTCACCGCTCTGTCGAGCAACAAGCCGGAGAAAAAAGGGAACAAGGAAAAAAAAAGGATTCGGATCTAATACATGAGTGGGCCGGTATGTGCAAGAGAGATGAATATGAAGTAAAACATGCTGGATGCTACAGTAATAACCGGGCGCACGCGGAGAGGCTGGAAGTGAGCCAGGGAGGGGAGATACAAGAGGGATGCTCTGAGCTCAGTCTGTGCGTGGCGGAGAAGCTGCAGCTCCTGAATGAGCGCGAGGCGGATCCCGAGGCTGCCGTGGCGTGGGCGTCAGGCTGACACTGCTCCACCAAAACCAGTGGGAGCCCATGTCACCCCCGGGCTGGGGCCATGCCCCCTGCCAGGCTCAGCAGGGGGTTCACCAGACACCCAGTGTGTGGGGGAAAAGCTGGGTTTTATCCTTTAAAAACAAGGCGGTTCTGATATATGTATCAAGTCCAGTGAACTGTGGTGCCAAGCACAGAGATGGGTGACTTCAACAGGTCCTTGCAAAACACAAGAATGTGTCCCCCAATATTTCTGTAACAAGGGTGGGAACAGCGCACAATTCTTTGTACAGCAGTGCTGAACCTAAGGGCCCCTCTGGTAGCCATGCAAATCCCATTTTGGGGACCAGTGGGAGGAGAATGGAGGTCACAGGCAGGCACCCACCCACTGCCAAGCAACATCCCTGCCTCCATTCCCTGCCCACCGGAGGTGGCAGGAGGAAGGGCTGCCTTCCCCGGGTCCCGTGGGCGTTCACATGGCCCCTTCGCAGCAGCCAAGCACACATTTACGAAGAGCAAACTTCTAACGGCATGGGGATGAGTCATTACGGGGTTTCAAAATGCGTAAATATGATCACATCCTAATTCAGTGTGTCACAACGAGCTGCCCTGCATCTGCGGGGTTACTCGGCTTTGCAGAAACCTCGGAAATTCCTGCCCAACCTTGTGATGCAAAAATTCATCTGCATTCGTGTCACTACATGCAGAGAGTTAATGTGTTTTTTAGGTTTTTTTTTAATTTTGGCAGTGGATTTCAATGGAGGCTTATGTGCAGTGTTACAACCCAGTTACTGCTATGTTTTGCATCACAAATTTACAACCGAGTAATAAGTAAACACAAGATTTTTTAGCTTGGATTTTCCAAGGTGATTAAATAATTTTCTAAATAGCTTTGAGAATGAAGCTGTCTGAAATCCCCAAGGTAATAGGAAATTAACTGCATCCCCATACGCTCCATTGACATAGGAGGAATTCAAATCACTGAGAAGTAATATAAAATATTTAAGAAAGCAAATAGAATTGAATAAAACCTTTTGCAATGTAAATTAAATCTGCCCAAACCAGCAGCGATTACCTTTGCTGCCATGGCTCCTCCAGAGACCGTACGTGCCCCAGGCGCCACGTGGCCCCTGCCTCACCAGCACCCTTCACAGACAGCGTGTACCTCAAACAAATATGATTTAAAGGCCTCCAAATATTTTTTTTAAGGGTCAAGAGCAGTATTTGTTGTGCACTTACCCAAAGAACAGGCAGACAGGAGCATCAGGAATCAGGCCGAGTGGTGGTTTTGGAGTCAGGAGGTGTCTAGAGCACTGTCTGATGACCCAAAGATTTGGCAGTGGCCTACGTTAGGGCTTCCCAAGCTTTCCCACAGTGGGAACCACCTCCACCACCCCACTCAGCCCTGAAGCACGGCCGGCCAGCCGGAGCCCCGTCCTCGGCCGGGAGCCACAGCCCAAAACCACGCGCGGAGGGGCCTCGCCCTTGCCCAGGGCCGCAGGTGCAGGTGATGGGCAGGGCAAGCAGCCGCAGCTGGGGCCTTGCCCGAGGGCCGGCCTCCGTGCCGGCACAGCCAGGCAGGGGGAGCGGAGCGCCACCGGGGGAAGGGCTCTGGAAAGCCATCCCTCCTGAGCAGCTCGAGGAAATTCATATTTCATGTTCTGCTCCTTCTCTGCCCACGGAGTTCTTTCTCGTGGTGGTGCGTAGGTGTATGTGAGGGATTTATCCTTTCCCCACTGAATCACTGCAGCACAACATCTTTTCAACCCTTCTGTACAGCACAAAAGAGCCTCATGGCATTTCTCCTCATTTTCCTGCTTAAGGAGACAGCCAGCAAGCTCCCCAGTGCGACCCAGTTGCACCCCAGCTCCAGGCTGGGAACAGCACGAGCCCTGCTAGCTCTGGCTGGGGGCATGTCTGGGAGGGCAGACACCCCTCCTTCTGCCAGCTGGCACCCCAAAACCACAGCCCAGCCTGCCTGATGCCAGCATGAAGGTGCCTGGAATGATGCTGCTTGTTCAGCTGGAAAATGGCTCCGTGCTCAAGGGAAAGAGCAGAGCAGGGTGCACAGAGCATGCGATGCTCTCCTTGCGGCCTCAGGAGCCCAGATCCAAGCCAGAGTAACCAAATCCCAATTGCCACCGTAACGAGCCTTTGTGCTTTAACTAGGGGCTGCTGAAAGGCTTCCATCAGGTCTGATACTGGTGTCGGGTATGAGTTCTCTGTATTTTCAAAGGAAAGTGGGGAGGAAATGAATTCTGCAGCTGTTACCATGGGCAAGGTCATTGCTGTGAGTGGAGGCTCAGCCACAGACGAAGGCCCTCCTGGCTGACCCTCATTATCAACTGCTTATTTAGAAAAAGACACAGGAGCTTTGGCAGGCAGCCAGCAATAAAAATTTAAATTTTGGCTGTATGTGAAACCTCCTGAAGCTCCAAATGAACATTAATGACCCTCGTGCAAGTTGTCCCATCCAACAGTGCTTTCCAGCCAAGGATGTCACGGCTCGATGAGACACTGACTCGGGCAGGCCTAAAGCAAACCTGTGGGCTGCAGCAGCACGGTGCCCCTCCAGCATCCTGTGCTCCTACCGATCCGCAGGCAGGCACTGCCCAGCCCACGTCAAGTCAGAAGAAACAGACGTCTGAAGGTTTTCCAGTTATACTCGTGTGCAGCCTGACAGACCAATAACGTGGCTGTTCTCCCCCATCCTTGTGCCTTCAACACAAGAGCGTGTAGCTGATCCCTTCTCCTCTTTTCCGGAACAGGGCAAGATTGCATTGAAGTGCGAGGTAAAAGCCAGCAAACACCGGGCCACTGGTTCAGAATTCCCATGTTTACTCTCCTCTGGACTGGGAGAAGGCAGAAGGATTGTACCTACTGTGACCCCATCCCTGCTTCAAACCGCTCCTGACTTCCATGCCATCTCAGCAATCTGGATGTTCTGAAGGTTTATGGAGGGGTTCTACCCCCTACCCCCCTGACTTCTCTTTGATGTTACTGCTCCCTTGTCTGATTTTTTATACCCCATCTCCCATCCAGTTTCTGCACCCTAACCACCTCCCAGCAGAAATGTGGGCTGCTGCTTAGAAAGCAAGTTGCAACAGGGTGGATCACCAAGGCTCCCTCATTCCCAAAGAACACTTACACATGCCTGCCATCCCATCCTAGCAGCTCTGTGCTGTTTACAACCCTGTGTAAATTTGAGCACATGGAAAAGCAGGAGCACAGCAGGTGGGAAGGGAACTCTCTAGTAAGTATTTTACCTCAGTGCTGCAGACCCTGCCCAGGTTTTAGTTCCTCCCTCCTGCCTCGGCCCACTGAGGCCTGCAGGCTGTGCACATAATGAGGCCACCCTTAAATGAGGATTCAACCACAAGAGCAGGAAAACGCTTCCTCTACTGAGCTGCAGTTCGATGTACTCCCTCCTCCCCTATCCCCCTCCCCCCCAAATTAACATCTTTTAGAAAATACAATTAAAAAAAACCAAAAAGGACAAACCCTGGGGAAACTAAGAGAGTTCTCACGGTGAATTTTATTTTGTAAGCAACAATATAAACATGTGAATAAAACAGGCATCATTTGCAGGGCTGGCCTTTGATCCAGGGTACCCTGGATCTAGCAAACCCTTCCCGAGCAGACGAGGGCAAGCCTTTACCTGCGACTCCAGAGGCTGGCCAGGGTGCAGTCCACCAAGACCTTTGTCATGAAAGACCAATGCTTGAGTATTTGCTATTACCAAGCGTATGTGCAATCTTGGAATGTACCTCCCACCTCCCCCACCCCAGGATAAAAAAAAAATTAAAAATCATACAGCTGCAAACCAGTAAAAAAAATTGCTTCCAGCTTATTGAGACTGAAATGGCCTGTTGGACTATAAACTGAAATATCATTCTGGAGATAACCAACTGGTCATGACACAAAGTACTGTATTTACAACTCAAAAATATAACTGTTATAGACTTTAATTTATAGCAAATTTAATACATTAGTGTTTACAAAATAAATTCTGGACTCAACTGAAACAGCGTGCTGCTTAGCAAGTTCTTTTTCCTTCCTCTCACTTTAACTGAAGAGACCAGCAAGCTTAAGAGCTTCTTCTGTGACCCACACATAACTTTTGATGGTGTCAGATGTTGGAGAAAACCAAATGTTTCCTGCATCTCTAAAGGTTTGCTGCTTGGTACCTTCTATTGCTCAAGCTGTACAGTTCAAACCTTAAGCTGTCCTTTAACAAGTTCCATACACGTCTCAGGAAAGCTACTCAGGTACTAACCAGGGCACTGGTTAATGTTACAAACTGAAGAAACATCCGGGCTACTACATCCGTGCTACTAACTCACACAACAGGAAAGAGGAAATATAACTACACATTCAATCTCTTATGCCTAAACAGCAAAGCTCCAAACTCCATTGCTTAAAGTAAGATACTTCAGTAAGTGAAACAGTACCATACAGTTCAAGAAACATTTTTTTTTTTTTAAAAAAACCAAACATTTTAATAGTATAAAAAGTTGTTTTACTGGTGTTTCTACTATAAAGCTTTGTTCCACAAATCAAGTGATAAAATAATTAGATATGTTTACAGTGATAAGAGACTGCAGTGTAGACATTTCAGCTCACATTTTGCTGAGTGTTTCAGTACAACAGAAACCGACTGATTCGTTAACACACACCTAGGACAAAGAGCAAACTGCAGACACGAAGTGCACACCTGAATAGGGAAGTTTACCCTCTGACATGGTAACTCACTGTCTTCAGCTCTCCCCTTCCCCTCCAGAACATGTTGTAAGCAAAAACTGTATTCGGAAATGGAGGCATATAACTGTCCTGACTGCAGAGCAGCACAGAGGAAAGATGGATGCACACAAACACACCATGGTAAATTCCAAAGTTATGTGCCAACTACTCCTCCTTAGATAAAATGACATCTTCAAAAGTGAACATGTACAAAAAATAAAAACTGTCAAATAAATAAAGAATACAGATGTTAATTAATCACATACATAAAGAAACGTATTGGCATACTGTATGCAGTATACAGTATATTCATAGAATCACGTGGGTTGGACAGCACTTAGTAAGGAGTTACATGCTGAAGACAACTCCTTTCTCTCCTCCAAAAAATCTTATGGTTTCTGGATATCAAGTGCAACCTTTTACACCGATGCATAAATCCTGCACCATATCTCATCTTTGCCACACTTGGGATGCCTTCTTTTTTTTTTAAGATCCACAGAGAAGTCCAAGAAGTCATAATGGTCTGAATGACAATTTTTGCAGCCCTGCCCATACTACTTGGTCTCTTGAGTTTCCTACCAAATGAAATTTAGTAATTGTATGGTACATCAATCCCCAGTTTTTCCTGAGGAAATGGGAGCCAATCATATGGACTCTTCCATCCTCTAACTGGCATTTCCCACACTCCTGACCTGTATGTAGGTATTATGCTGTAAGTGTGTTACACAAAGGCTGCTGGAACCATTGGAAGTGATGTAGCGATAGTTAAGTGTCAAGTACATCTGCTATGATACAGAATCAGGGTCTAGGTCTAACAGATGCTATATCCACATAACATTTTAAACCATGAAAATATTGTATGCATTTTCCTTTTTCTACAAATATTGTTGCAAACTTGCTGTTAATTGTGTCACGAGGTTTGCATTCCTAATTCTCCAATGATTTTTAATTCAAATGTTTAACAACCATATCTACGCTAGGTACACTGAAAGTAGACATTGAAATTTCAAGTAAAATGAACTGTAGCCACATCTACTGGACTCAATACACGTCCCGACATCTAGATTTACTTTGATAAGTTATACAAATACATAATACATTCTTAAATAATGAAGACCCACAATATTAATTTGTGAATCTTCCCACGTTATAAAACCACTTTTACAGGAATGTTTATCCACCTGTATTACTGTTTTAGTTGCAGTGTCTCTTGCTTTCCTGTTTCCACGGATTACTGTACCAGTTCTTAGGCTTTGGCTATTGAAATCTCTTATTTGAATGAGGCAACACTGGTTATTAAGGCTGTTTGTGTTTTTTTTTCTCTTGTGAAGTTTCATTCTTTACTATGACACTGTTTTCCAGAGCAGAATGACTATCTTGTGTCTTCAGGTTCTGTTTTTATGACCTTCCTTTCAATGTTGTTAAAAGCTGAATGAGGAAAATCCTTTAAAATACCAAGGCCTTCTGCATTGAGAAAAGAAAGAAAGATGTTAAAACACTGCTTGAAAACAAACATATTTTGTTCTTAAATCAACAAAAAGGTCCACGAACCATATGAATACCAACAGCTGAAGCAATAAATTCTGCCTCCTCCTCCTGGACTGTAAGCCAGCTGGGTTAGAACCACCTCAGTTACAGTGCAGTGATGTCAGAGGAAGCACCACAGATCGACTTCAACCCCTTCTGGCAGCAGGGGCTAAAGGAGATGCACCCTGCACTTGCATTTTGAGAGGGAATGGGTAAAAATGCCCTACTTGAGATTTCACTAAGTGAATTAGCACTGGGTTCGGGACAGTCTGCAAAAGAGGTGAGCCAAGATTACAGTATCCCAAAAATCTTGTGAAAAAGACAAGATTCTGCTTGGTCTTCAAAACAACTACTTTTGCATCTTGTCTTTCAAATAACCTCTTTCCCACTGCATCTTTCAAACTCAGGTGGGATTTTATTATTACTCCTAAAATTACAAGAGTCTTAAGAACTCCTGGTTTTATCTCAGTGCACTGAGTATATTAAACTGAAACTACCCACAGATTTCACAAAGGTTTCTTATTCCCTTCTATCAAAATTAAAGTGGGTTTTGCCCAATGCCAGAGGTAAATGACAAGACTGGCAGTGTGCAGAGGTCAGTGAATGAGAAACTCAGGTGGAAAAGACTTACTGCATGACATGCAGTTCACAGCAGAGAAACACTGCTAGCCCTTATAAATCAGAATAAAGGCATCTTTTTTATAAAAAGCCTGATTCTTTATACAGAATGAAGCCATGTCATAACCATGCTGCTGTCACTGTGATGCAGTTAAGTATTTAATAGCAGTAATTTGGGTCAATACCAAGGACAGACACATGCCAGAACTAGGTTATCTGATTCCAGTTACTGCATCCCCTGAACTTTTCCCAAATAATATTCAATCTGACTCTAGATTAGCAAGTAACACTCCTCTTGGAGTCTTCTCCAAAGCCTTGATGGCATGGTTACACACAATGCATGCCAGCCTGCCTTCCTGGCTGCTTCACACAGAGACATCACAGAAGGTAAGAAATGGTGGGTAATTTCTCAGGGGCGGCACTAACCCGAGGACTGGGACTTTGCCTCACCACTGGGGTAAAGCCGGATCAAATCACTGCACAGAGATTTCCCAACGTGCTGCTCTCCATCAAGTGAAATGTGCTGCATCTGTCTGCTTGGCAGGCTGGGCATCCGGAGGTTCAGTGGTCTTTCACCTGCAAGTTGTGCACAGCGAAACATTGATGCATTAAAAGAAAAGCAGTATTAAAAAACACACAGAGACTTAAACACATGTTAATTCTATCAGCAAAGGTGCATCCTAGATTCCAGCTGCTCAGGGAAGTTTTCTAGCAAAACAAGGCTTATGTAAATATATTGCTTTGCAGACTTCTTCACAGGCACTGTTAGAAAGGGACACTCAGCCAGACAAAAAAAAATTAATTATTTTTTAAAACCCCCTTTATTCTGCTCAAAAATCCTCTTGAGATACAAAAATTTTTCTCTCCCACTGCACAATCCCTCTGAGATCCTAAAAATTTCCAGTTCCCCTGCACAATGGCTAAATGGCATAAAGAGCTTGCTGGGCCAAGGAAAGCTGGATCCACACACCTATTCTTCATGATTACTTCTGTCCCTCATTGCTTGACCAATTCACACAAATGAAAATCTGTTTTTTAACACTTACTTGTATTGATGCCCTTAGTTGTCCCTCTACTGCTTCTTTTCAACCCCCTTAAAAAAACTAGCACTTAAAAAACAGACACAAGAACTTCTGGTTGCATTTCTTTTTTTGTTAACATTTTGTCTCATTTCACAACAGTAAAAAAAGTGATCCAAACAGAAATGCTCAAACAAAACAAACACTCCTAAAATTAATTCAAGACTAGGAATAGCCAGTTGGTAAATCAAAGAGAACCACAGAACTGCAAGCTTTTTGAAGAATAACAAGCTACTAAGAACATCATTAGAATCTGCTTAGTGCTAAGTAATTTACATAGCCAGCTCCTCAGGTTTTGTTCCTAGACTGCACAAACAGGTAAACAAAATGGGGTACAAACCATATTACCTGCTTTATTTTCAATTTCCACGAAAACAAGAACACAAATGAAATGCAACACTCTGCTCTATTTTCAAAACTGAGGATAAAGCTAGAGCAAGTCCTGCTCTCAGTAACAGCCCTTGCACCTGACCTCCTGCCCTCCTCACATTATCCCTGGGGAAAGCAGTTTGCCCAGGTGCACAACAGTAAGAGAACAGCACCTGAGTGTGCATCCGACTGCATTATTTACACCCTAAGCACTTCAGGGCAGAGAGAGATCTTGTCTTGTCCATTCAGTGCTCAGGGTTCTGTACGAGATAAACACCACCACTGACAGAGGTTGCATAACATCAGACGTCTCTGCTGGCAGCAATGCCGTGCCTGGGAGCTACCATACCTTGTCCATCAGCATTATCTAATGACATGCCATTGGGGCTGTGCTCTTCCGAGTTCTGCCTGTAACACCCTGCGGAAAGACGTCTCTCTAACGCTGCCTGGTTGCAAAGAAACTCCATCTGTTTTGCCATCACCTTTTCCGACTGCAATTAAAACAAAAAAAAGATTTCTCTCTATATACATGCATACAGCAAGTCAAAACACAGCGGGAAGAACAGGATCAGATGAAAAGACTAACAGCCTAGATAGTGGCTTTTGTTGACTCATATGTACAGATGTGTGTTTTACGGTTTCTTCAAAACTATGAAGCAAACAAATTATTTTTGCGCCCATAGAGATTTTCATAATGTACATCTGAGTCACTCAAGAATACTTAAAATGCAAGCTGTTGTAGATCATCTACCCAGAAATGCAACATTAAATTCTGTTCTTCAAAAACACACAAAAATCACTTCCTGCACTTTAGGACTGCAGGTTATGTGAAGAGAATCTCAAGAAAAGCAAAAAAAAAAGTCTTAATTATCCAGTTACCTCTGTTCAAATATATCCTTTCACAAAGTATTCCAGAAAGTATTCCAAGAGCAATGGCAACATCTGCTAAAAACTTATGCCAAGATTTCACCAGACATCTTGGAATCTTTATTTTAGGAAACAGCACTACACAGGCTTAAAAATCTGCCATTCTGAAAGTGTAGGATGACAGTATGTTTGTGGGGGATAAAGGTGTGAAATGTCTGTCTAGAAGAAGAACAAGACCTATACACCTCTAGAGAGTGGAGCTAAACAATCCAGTGCAACGTGGGAGGGAATGGCGTCTGAATGTTTGTCATTGACTTTAATGCCAACAAAATTCTAACTTTCACTATAATCTTGTTCTTGAGAGAATGTAAATAAGCATCTTGCAAAAATAAGAAGAAAATCACAAGTCAAGAAAGTTGATTTAGAAGAGCCACAATGAACATAAGAACAGAAAGTGTACGAACTTAACACGTACAATTGATAGGAAAAATTAATTTATCTTTCAGGTAATGCCATATTTGTTTCAACTGCTACAGAGTTCTATTCATTGCAGTGCATTTCACTTTTCACGGGAGATGCTGAAAGCCCCGACTTCCCATAAAAGGCTGCTTGCTCAGCACAGTTCAATAATTTACATGTACAATTGACAGCAAAACCTGGGCTTCTCCAGCACAGTGGTGACTCTGACAGCAGGGTAAAGCCATACTCTGAGTATTTACATACTCTGGCTCAGAACTCATCAGGGTCTGCAGGAGCTGATAGCTCCAGCTTGGTCTTGGGAGGAAGGTAAAAAAAGAAACTAATTTCAAACAGTTTGAAGTTTCACACTTTCAAGTGTGCTTTAACTTTGCTATTCTGTCACTCCTGTTACTAACTTTTGAACTATACAGTAATTTTCAAAAAGAATAAAATATTTCTCATTCATGCTATCTTTGTTGTTTACTTGGGATAAAACTAGAATTTTAAACTTCAACGATGCTTCTGATCACCACAGAAAACCCTGCAGAGCTGCAGACATGTTTAAGCTTGAACTAAATCTGTAGTCCCCTGTTATGTGGCAGTGACCAACAAAAACTTTAAAGCACATACAGAATAAGCTCATGTAATTCTTCTGTGATGTCAGAACGTGTGGCGTAACTGCATTTGATGCATCACAGATTTGTATGACCGAGCGCTACTTCGCAATAGAAGAAGGTAAATGATAGGGCAACACAGCCATTCTCAGAAAACAGGAAGGTAACTCCTGTATGTAATCTTATGTGCAAATTTGGTGACTACGTTTGCCCAAATCAGCTATACAAAACAAATTTGTTGCAACTCAGCATGAAATCCCTCCTTGGCAAGAATTGGCAGCAGGAGATGGGTATTTTGCCTCGAGGCTGGGATACACTACAGAAAAGACAAAGAAAGAACTGGCAACCTGTCTTCATTTATACAGAGCTTTCTGTCTGCTCAAGAACACTGCACTTCCACCAGGCTAGGTGTTGTTTAGGAAGCCAATTTATCCTCTCAGATCCAGAGGTTCACTTATTTCCTAAACATATTGTCCTCTCTTCTTGTAAGACATGTCAGAAGTGAGGGCTCCAAGATCGCCTACTCTATTCCTCCTGACTCGGTAACTTGAGCTTTCCATTTATAGCAGATAACGCAAGTAACGCAGCACAGACTGTACCAATACTACCCTACTTGCTCCCAACAGGCAACCACAGATTTTCAAGCCTACTATGCTGCATCTCACCTCCTTGGAACTAACAAGGGCAAAGCTGTAGTACTGTGAAAGAACAGCTTTGGGAGGTAAACCCAAATTAAGAGTGATGCAATCACAGCTAAGCTAGGTAGCCTTTTAAAACTGATGGGAATTAATTCAGTCATCAAAACAACAACACATCAAAACCAATGTACAAAGACACAGCACGTGTTATTCACAATGTAGTGTAGTTGGTCTACCTGGGAATTAAGAGCTGCTGGGTCTTCACTCTTTCCTTTAGCCAAAGCAAGTGGCAATTTGTCTTGTTGATAGAGCGTCTGGACTGTGTCCTGGAAATCAGGATAACCATCCTATTGAGCATAAAAAGAAACCAAACCAAGAGGGACATATTAGTATTTTTCTTCACCTTCTCTGTACACCTAGAAGAAAAAAAAACCCTCTAAAATTCATGTTCCTGAACTTCTGTGAAAATTCTGGACTGCAATTTACACGTTTGTGCTATCCACTTCATTTAAGTTTGTGCATAAAACACACACAGCCCCTCCACAGCAACTGCTACATACCTAATATGGCACAGAAAATCTCATCTTTCTGTTTCAGGTGAATCCAGACTACCGTTGTTACCGACATTAAACTAGTTTACATTCAGCCTTGACAGGCAGATTTAGGCCTATGGTTTCTGTCACTTTTCAGAAATCAAGTTTGTATGTAGTCAAGGATATATACTAACCTTGTGAAACTGAGGAAAACCTCCTGAAATTCAACATGTTTCACACAGAACCTACACTAGTATCACAAAATAAAATATCACCATTTCAGAAGTACAGTGGAAAATTTATAGACTATGGGAAAGCAAGATTCAATAATGCTTAGATTTATAGACTACGAGAAAGCAAGATTCAGTATTTCTTCCAGTCTGAAATTCTTATGACATGCAAATCTCTTCTGCAGCTTGCATATGTATCAATAAAGCAAATAAAGCTCCTGTGAAAGTCTGCCAGACTCCATTAAAATAATCACTGAAGCAAAGGTTCAAGATGAGCGGTTTATCCAGCTTGGTCTTATAAAAGGAAAGCTCATGTACACCAGAGAAACATCCAGAAATGTCTACAAAAGCACAGTATAGGTAACTCTGTCAAAACATGAGAGGAAGCCAGAGAGATCTTCAGATAGACCCAAACCTGAGAACAGTGACATCTGTCACTGAGGTTCTGTAGACCTTGGTCTCAAAAATACATTAAATTAGGTATATTTGTCTTATAGATTCTAAAGACACATACATGTCAATAATTACATTTTCCACAATAGACGGACAAAAGGGTTACAGCCCAAGAAAAATAGAAGTGATCTTTCAGAAAAAACACAGGGGAAGGACTACGAGATTCCCTCCACTAGCAGGCTGCCCACTGACTGCAAAGCAGGGGTCTGACCCAAAGCAGATGGCCAAGACCTCATGCAACGTAATGCCATTAAACCTATTCTCTATGCTCAGGAAAAAAACCTAAAATCTGTCGGAACACTGCATATTGCTTTTAAATGCCCAACACACTCCCTCACAGAATAAATAAACACAACAGCTAAGCAAAAACTTCATAGCCAGGTTAACTGCCACAAAGCCTCTAGCCTAAGCTAGAAACAAAGGCTTTGCACTACATTTCCATGAGCACTGACCATAGTTAAGACCTGAATCTGTTTGGGACAGGAGAATGATTGTGTGTAGGAAGATAAGAAGCTGAACACAACACAAAACCCTATCACTCAGGATCCTACTTTTGCAACAAAACAGGTAACGCAGCTCTTCACAGCACATCCGTGATCACCTGCCTATACAAAACTGAAGGCTGTTTCCCAAAAGTGGGTCTGGCTGCCTGTGGCTGCGTCAGTCGCCCCTCAGCCAGGCAGATAACTCCTGGAGGATGACACCTTCTGGATCACCTTCCCAGAGCCCCTTCCCACTTGCTGGCTGTCCCCGATGCCCCATGGGATGAGAAGCACGCTGGACCCAGCACCAACCTGCTCTGCCCCATGGTTGCCTGGAGGTCCTCCTGCATGCACTGCAGCATTTTTGTTTTGCCGTGCTGCTGCTCAGTTGTTTTCCAAGCAGTTTTGTGCAGCAGATGTTCCCAGTCCCACATGTGCTTTTTCGCTCCCTCTAATGACATTTTTCCTATGAAAACAGTAGCTTCTACTGCTTTTGCTGTTTTTGTGAAAAACACAAATCCCACACTTCGGTTTTCTTTTCAGCCTTCTCAGAAATAGTGGAGGTGGGGCTTTTCTCTCCTCTTCCTCCACCCATACTGGTACCAAAGGAAGGTGCTTCCTTGCAGCCTCCACTCGGGTCTCCCTGTCTGTGCCCCCCTGACTCCCACTGAGCTTTGGGAAATGAGATTTTGAAAGCTCTTCCCACCCCTCTTGTTCAGATGAATGGAGACACACACAAAATAATTTCTTTAGACCACAGACAGCAAGAATATTTTAAAAAACTCTCCTTTTTTCCTCTCTTGGCTGTTCATGCAAACTCTGAAGGGAAACTTCGTCAACCCCAGTAGCGATGAACAGCCTCTTTCTTCCTCCACTTCTGCCTGATGTACCTGTGACCTGTTTTGCTTTCTAAGCTGGTGCCACAACAGCTCACTGCTTTGAGTGGTACCAGCAATGAGTCACAGAAGATGACAAAGTAAGGGGTGCCCCCACCACACAACACCTGAACAGGAAAGATCTTTATTCTACGGAGGATGTGCCATTTCCATCCCTATTCGCCTGTCCTGCTCTTTGTCCAGAACAGGTTTAGGAACTACAACCCCTTTTCTATAACCTGCTCCCAAATACCAATTCACTCTTTTTTTCACTCCCTCCACACCTTTAGTCTGTCATTTGCCTGGAATTTTTTCCCCTTCTCCTCTTTACACTTCACTCCCACAGCTCACCCACCCACTCAACGAATAAGAGGGGGAGAGCTCACAGGGGAAGAGAAAGGCTTTTACAGGTAATTTGATGTAATTCATGGCACATTGTTTCTTTGTAATGCTTGTGCGAGTTTCATATTCATGAAAAGGATAAATTTACAATGTGGCTGCAGATTGACAATGCTGCAGCTTGCACACACAGTTCTGCTGGCTCTGCTCAATGATGACCTTCAGAGCCTCTCTGGAGACTTTTTTAAGTGTTATTATATTTCAGGAAATTAACTCATGTTTTTTTTAAGTAATCTTTTACACTATGCAAACAGGCTGTGAAGTCTTTCCAAATTGAAGCCCTCGTAATTTTAGGTGACGCTTCACAGAGACATTAATGACTAATAGTTAAAGGAATGGTGAATCAAAATACAGAGTTCAGCCTTAAAACAGAAAGGCAAAATGACTCTTCTCAAAAAAAAGGAAAAAAAAACACCAGAAAAGAGCTTGTTGTAACAACAAAAAATATATCCAATGTTCAGGTCCTTTCTGTGTTTTCATGATAGTGAGCGAACAGATCCACGATGAAGCATTACAACTTCAAAAACACTGTAAGGAATTCTTACCCAGAACAGAAGGAAAAATCTGCATTTGCTACCATTTTCCCTTTTACTTTCACCTTTCCAAAAAAAACCCAAACCAAAACCAAAACCATCCCTGAATATATTACTAAAAAAAGGACTTTTTACATATTTTTAAAAAATGCAAGCACCGGGAGCCCAAAACAGCAGTGATCTACTATGTCATACTGCATCTTTTTTACATTTCATTGAAGTAAAGCCCAAAATTTACAGTGCACCTCAAGTTTAAAATGCACTGAAGTGAGCTTTACTCTTTCTTAGAAGACTCCCAAAGTTGTGAGAAAAAAAGACATTTCTACTGATAACAATACGAGTAATTTCAAAATGAATAACGCTATGCTATCAGATTAAAGATTTAATTCGATTTAATTTACAATTTCTTATTTTGGAAAAATGATTTCTGAAGTAGTCATTTGTACAATTAGGACATGAAATTTTCACAAACATTTTAAAACATAACTGGTAATTTTAGATAAAGCAAGAACCAAGTAAATATCCTTTCTCAGAATTATTGAACTATAAAGGGTGTAAAAGAAGCAGACCTTCCAGACTCTTAAGACTTCACCATGCAGAAAATAGGAGAATACACATCCCCTAAGGCTGTCCAGATTCCTGTCTCTCCAGAAAACCTTGAGTTTCAGCTTTTATTTTCCAGGGTTTTAATTTTACGCTCTCTTTCAATGAAGATCCTGTAAAAAACAGCACCTCCCTTGCAGTGTGTCATTTTAGACACTTGCTCATCATCAATTATTACTGAATGAAGGAAAAACTTCCTAATGCTGAAATCTAAGTCACTGAAATACTACTTCAAGTAGGGGAGTGGCAGCTCCCCACCAGCTCTTACAAATTAGGGCTGGACTGAACAAAAGAGAGGAGACTCAAGCAACCATCCTGCAAAACGTTGGCCAAGGCTGATAATGGTGGAGCTGGATAAAATCATTTAATGCAGCTTTTCCCTGCTCTTTTCTGTGGATCAAAGAATAAGCACAGGTCAAAAGCAAATCCTGACACACATGAACGACATTACTGACTTATCAAAGCTACCAGTGAATCATCATTGCACATGGATGTTTTGTGCTACATAAACTCAAAACTGTAATTGTATATGGACTGATGGAACACAATAATTAAGATGAACTCCTCTATACCTATTCAAAGCTGCCTTTTGAAAACTAACTGCTCTCACCAGGGTTTGCCTCACAGGAAAAGCCTTTGTACAGGTGAAAGCATTGCAGTACTGGAAAAAAAAAATTAAAGCCTTACTAAATACAGTGCATCATTTATCACAGAATGCGTTGCATACGAGAAACAAATTTCAGAATGTGCTGCAATTTTCCTCTATAGTTAAGAGAACACATCACCCTATCTGTGTCACATACAAATCTAGCTCAGGTCTAGCTCATACTCTAACTCACATTTAACCTACACTTTTTCAAGTAGACAGTGCAATAAAAAACACCCACAATGCTAAGGATAAATGAGAGACCCAAGTAACAGTGAAACAGTAATTTGTTTAAAATACAAATTAAAAAGAAAGAACTGCTATTCTTATGAGGTATATAAGTATATATATGTACATTTTACTTCTTGGTTTGGTTGTGTTTTTTTGTTTAGAAGTAAGAGCCTTTTAAAAGGCCTCAAATATACCTTCCAATAGTGGTTAACTGAAGAAAAAGGTAAACTACATACATGCTGCTCCTGCACTCTTAACAAGAAATTCCCAGCATCTCCCTAAGCAACATCTTGTGCAAGTGTATATGTTAGCCATGTATACGTGCATTTGACACAAACTCATTACAAAAACCTGTAAATTAGTATCTACAGGCACAACCTTCTGTGTTGAGATATACAGCTTTTAGTTTTTGACTTTCCAATGTGATCGGTGTCATAATTTATGGCACAGTCAGAGATGGCTAATATTCTGCCATCAGTCCTTATCCAGAACTTTGTATTTTGGACATGATCAACAGCTGACTCCAGTGAATTAGGCAAACCCCACCTCACGCTGACTAAAAAGCAGCAGGCCTTATGGGAAGACATTTCCTGCAGTGCTCGAGCTTATTCCACCACAGGAAGACAATCAGTCCCATTCCTCGCCTCCTACTCACTCAGAGTGCAAAACACTGAGAGTATCTTTACCATTAAACAAATCCTACTCTTTACCCCTGCTCCTACAGGTTTCTCCATCGAGCACTTACATTTACAGAGACAGTGGTGATGTTCTCCCACCCTCTCTCTCGTACCCATCAACTGTCTATCAAATGTTTTTCTGACAAATTTCCTTAAGACAGATCCCTTCAAAACAAAACTGAATTTTAGCACACACAGGTCAAAATACAGGAGTCACATTACTGTACCTCTATCTTGATTCTCTTTGGTGACAGCTCATCCCTTTCTCCACATTTAGATCTACAAGAGAAGACACATACACAATCAGTAAACAGCACATTAACCCCGACCATCAGTAATAATGAAAAGGAGTCAAGGAAAAAAAAAACAAATCAGGGAAGAACAAGTGAGATGCACAAAAAAAGCCTCCAGTTCACTTTGACATGGCAGAGAAAGTCATTCAAGTATAGAGGAACACAAGCATTTTGTGATGCTTTCAGAAGCATCAAGAGATTCATGGATTCTTCCTTCCAAAGAGGAAGGAAAGCACAAAGAATTACAGGAATGCCTTGGCACTGCTTATCCAGGATGGATGCATATTTATATGAATCTCTATGGAAGAAAGGGGAGCAAAGGAAAACTTACTAGAAGGGTAACAAAATGTATTTTGAAAGGATTTTACATTACAGGCAAGGGAATCAACATTTAAAAAAATCTAAGTAAAGTATCAAGACAGTCAATCATACTTACTACTGCCAAGGTTTTAATTGTATTTAAAAGCTGTTAAGCCTTTGTCACCGTTTCAGAACAGCAATTCATTTGACAGAACAGTAACAACTGAAATTAGGACTCAGCTTCAGTTCCTTTAAAGCAAGCTTGTAAGCCACTCCCTGTGACCTTATCTTTTTGGCTAACAAGCCAAATCTGTATATGGAAAAAAGGAAATTGATGCATTGAGCATCTCTGGCTACTCTGCCAATTTACATTAACCTCAAAACACACTAATGCCTCAAATGCTTGAAATACCAGCCTCTTAATATGCACTATCCTCAAAATACTTCGAAAACTAGAGAGCAAATAAAAAGGTAATTTAAGACAGCTGAATCTTATCAGTTTAAAGTCTTCAGGACTCAAATAGCATTTCCCTCCTCTCCTCAGAAGAGCACTTTGCTAACTGAAGAGCAAGAAGGAAGTGTCTCTAGTGCTTCACAAAAATACCATCAGCCTGTTTAGTTCCCTGGGAGTAAAGACCCTCTGAGCTAGTGAAAGCCTTACTTGGTGGTCCTGTAGGTGTACTTGTAGGTGACCTCCCGAGAGATTTGCCGGGCCAGTGCGAAGAGCTCATCCCTCCTGGTCAACAAGGCGTTATCTTTCACACACAGCTGGGCAGCTGCTTCGTTAACTGTTAGCTGCAAATCAAACACACAGGCTCTCAGGATTTTGCATACCTGCACCTACTGTGCTTGTAAAAGTACCTCTTTTGAAATAATAAAGAGTTTTGATCGCAAGTAAAATTACCTATAATTGTACACTAAACCCTGGAGGGTTTCTTCAGTTTATTTATATCCCTTACTAAACCAGGTAACCTCTTCGGGAAGAGGAAAGATATGAATGTAGTTGGTGCATGAAGTAAAACATTGTAAGACTGTCTCAATGTGAGTTGCTTTTGCTTCATCCCAGCACTAATTAAATCTCAGCATAAAACAGTAGCTCCGAACATTCACAGTGTTTGGCTCCCAGAGCCTGGCTTACAGGGAATACTATTTTTATAAATGCAATATGCCCAGGACTCGGGGGGGAAAAAAAAAAAACCACCCTGACAGTGTGGGTACAGATGGCTTTCCCTGGTGAATGCAGAATAAATTCTGTAGAAGGTGATGGTTTAAGAAACGATTAAACTTTTTTTAGCTATGTTTCTCACCCTCGTGTTTATGAAGACTATCTTCAGACATGAATCAAATGTAACTTGTTTCAAGGATGTTTTCCTGAGCCTGCCAGGACACATTTCTAGTGCCTTTGCTGCTGGCAAAAGATTCATAAAGAAGGAGGGGAAAAAAAGGCCTGAAATTGAGGCTCAAAACGGTTTTGCAATGCTCTTCAGAAGCCTATAGGAAGTGGTGATACTGTCACGAATTTTATCAGCTTAAAAATACTGCTGTCCGAAAAGCCTACGGTCAGCAGCATGGACACAACAACATTATTAATGTCATGAGAGACACAAATTGAGATGCTGGACAGGCTATTCCAAGCTGCTTCCACAGGATGCAGGTTTGAAGAGGCTTTCTCACTTTTTCCTCAGCTAAAGAACAGCCAGAACGTGTAAAGAGGCCAACAAAACACTACAGGTGTTTTTACCAAGTGCCCACAACTCTTTCTACTCCTTTACTTTTAGAAATTAAGCTGCTTTGAACAGGCTTGGCTTCTGGCAAAGGAGCACAGCTGCTTTGGAGCTACCGTCAACAGATACGCTCTGTATCTGTCCCAGCCTAGTGAACGTTCCAGAGCAGCTCGGATTCCGGAGCAGAGCCGGCGCATTGGCGATGGACGGAGACAGTGCCATCCCTGCCGCTCCGTCTGGCAGCCCCGGGAGCACCCGCGCGACCTCAGGCACCAAACCCGCTGCCCCCACGGACCAGCGCCTCCGCAGCTACAGGGTGTCTCCTGGGAGAAGGCCGAGAACTCACCCCTTCACCCTGCCACTCTGCAGGCTTACCTGTGAATTAAACCACAAAGCTGAGCAGCTCACCCAAACCGCTGCACGCTTCACCCCTGAAGGATGGAAGCTGCCACAAGCCGTGAACAACACACAACCCCGCCGTCCTTCGCCACGGGGCTTGGGGCATCCCAACTATCAAAAACTTATTTTGCCCAACGTGACACCCGCTCTCCAGGAAGGTTGAAAAAACAAAAAAACATGTATCAAGAAGAGCTGAGATTCTTCTCTCAGCAGCCTGTGCAATATTTCTAGTAAAACTCCACATAGAACTGCTGCTCCTAGTATTTCAGAAGCACTCTTTCCTGTGTTTAGCCTAAAAGCCTCTGATCTCAGTAGGGCACTTCCTATGGTACCTAAATGTTAATCAGAGCACAAATTTATTTTGAACAGGTGAACTAGATACGTTGCTTGATCCTTTAGTCTCTGTACAGACAAAAACCCCAAATCTCCCAGAGATCAGACGCACAAGGGTGCAAGCAGGTTACTACGCTCCTACAATACGAGGTACCAAAAAAACCCCGAACTATTACCCCTTAGACAGGTAATTGTCTATGTTTCACAATGTCTGTCTTTTCAGAAAAAAACATAGAGGGGAAAAAGATACAATGTAAGATTAATACAACACTGATTAAAAGAATTACCCTCCAAAGCAGGCATTAATTTCTGTAACACTGATAGCTATTACCTTGCCAAGGATGAATAATAGGGCTAATGCTTACAAAATAATTTGAGATATTTTTTATCCCTCCAAGTGCTGAAAGGTTGCAAAAGAGCTGAAATGACTGAAAATGCTTTAGGTAGTTGTAGGCAAATGCTGTTTATCCTAATACGTGAGCAAAGCCAATGTTTATTTGCTTGTTTTTCCTGGTTTCTCTTTCAGGTCACATTAAGATTTACTGAATTGAGGTGCATCATGGCTTCCTGCCTTTTCAGGAGGCATAATACTGCAGATACAAAGCCTTGCATGCCTAAAAATAAAGAATCTGTTTGCTGGAAGCCTTAAGGATATGGAGCAGCACAGAACCATACAGGAGAGGGTTGGGTATATTTCCATCTGATGGGGTTCACAGATTTCTCTACTAGAAACCACATAATTAAATACCAAGCCCTACTGTTTTGGTGAGTCAGCAAAAGAAAAGGAAGAGACCAAGCAAGACAAAATTCATTGCTTGTTTTTCTAATTCCTGATTTGGAATGAGCTGGATTTTTTTTTTTTTCCATTTTATAGGTACTGAGACAAGGACTGAAACACTAAAATGCAAATTACAAACCTGACTCAAACTTGCAGGGGTCACCAAGTTCAAGGGCATGCCTTGTACTCATCCCTCCTCCAGTCCAACTCTAAACATGAAGCGCTCTCTGTGTTTGAAAAGCTGTGTAAGACTGAAACAATGGGATGGATTAAGGACAGCAAGTTTATTAGTTTTGGAATGCCTTCGAAAGATTTTATGTCAGATTAATGCTTTATGCAAATACTCCTACCAGGAGCACATTTCCAAACCAGCCCAGTGTCTGCAGCCCTCGTAGGCCTCTAATGGCTGCTCCAGCCCTGTGAGACACTTCAGTGCTCATACTGAAACAAAATATTCTCACTAATTCACCACTAATAATTCCACCACATTAGATTTTAATTTGCATGCAACTCCTCCGTGCTTGAGAAGCCAGAGATACCCTAATCTTTACATTAAAAACCTAACCACTACTTAAGCTTTTTAAATTCACAGTGAAGTTTATTCAGCTGTTCCTTGCCAGCTGCAAGGAGAAACTCTGAACTGTGAGGCAGAATGACAGCTCTGGAACGTATTAACACGTGCAGAAAAACAGTCTCTGGACCTGCAGAAACTTACCTCCCTGGCTGTTTAAGGTTCTTCCTTCTGAGCAGCAAATTGCTTATCAGAACCAAAAACACAATGAGGCTGAGTTTACGAAAGGCAAACTCTGGTTTAGCAGATTTCAAACAAAAAAAATGGTCTTGTTGCTGCTATTTATTTTCTGCCTTAAATAGAAAATAAAGACAAAACTGTTCAAGACAAAATTTTGAGAAATCCAGCCTCTTTAAGCCAACAGTAAACTAATTACAAGCAAATTCTTCTTGCTTGCATGTGTGCAGTTCCCATCAAGTTCAGCGAGGCCCCACATGCGTGAGGCATAAGTCAACCACAGACTCCTTTGATCTTGTGCCCTTAATCACAACAGCGATAGAAATATTTCCTAAAGCCAAACCATGCTCTCATTCCATTTTTAAACGTGGTTTTACAATGATGTAGTAAAGATCTGTAGTGCAATACTAAAAAAAAATGAACAAGGCAGAGCAGTTGTCCTTCCAGCTTATTGCTATCCTGCTCCTTCAATTTACTACCCCAGGGTTAATTCCCCTAGTTTTGCAGGGCCACACCTGAGCCTACATAAAAGGTGCCCCCGGAGCCCACCTTTCAGTACACTGCTGGATGCCAGAAAATTATCCTACAAGTAGTCTGCCCAGATTTCAGAGCATTTTCTGCAGTCACTACCTCAGAGAGAGGCTGTGAAAGCACACAACCGCACGTTGCTGTACACCTCGACTGCCTCCATCCTCAGGTGGGGAGAACCCCCTTTCTCTGAATCCTGAACCTGCAGCCATGTACACAGGGCACCTACACAATTAATCCTTTCAAATCCTGCCTCCATCTCATACACAACTCGTTCTGTTATGAGGGAGACTTCCACAAGGTCAGGGGAGTAAGATGAGATCTCGTCGTGTACAGTGGATGAATTCATAGATTATAAGTGCTTGACATAAAGCCACAGAGCACGTAAGTGTAAGCTGCACAACTAGAACTGTGTGGTAGGAATGTGGTTGACTACTGTGGAAGTGTCTCCCCAGCCTGCAGTAAAAGCCCTTGTCAAGTCACTGCCGGTGATGTGCAGTTGCCTTATAAATGTAAATATGTAAACAAAAATGTAAAGAAATACGCCTTGTTTCCTTCTGCCCTTCTACTCAGAAGCATAAAGAGAACTCAGTCTTATGCTATGGATCACACACCTACAAAACTTCTTCTTGAAGCGAAAAAAGGCTAAAGCCAGTACAGTTTTTTTGGCACTCCCGTAACATAAACACTGCCTTTCCTTTTGGGAGCTAAGTCTTACATGCCAAATTTTAAATCCAACTGAAATTTTGCAATCACTGTTAACTGTGAAAATGCTGATGCAGCATTCGTATCAACAGTGCTTTGGCACTGCTTTGAATTAATGTTTGTTCTCCTCCTGTACAGTACTTTGGCACTAGGAAACTACTCCCCACACAGACACACCTACTGCGTTACAACACATGCAGTGTGAGCCTCAGGAATGCCACAAGAGGAGCAAGGGAGGCTCACATGAACTTTCAAAGACAAGAGGGAAGAGATGATACTCAGGGATTAAAAGACAAACATTCATATTACAACCACCCATCGGTACTGGAGACAGTCCTTTCCTTTCCTCCGCACACAGTCCGCATGTCACTTGACAGGCTTAAGACCACTATGCCCAAAAAAACCCAAAGGCTGTATAAATGAGCTTCATCCCAATTCAAAAAAAAATCCATGCCACTGAGTTTAGGGACCTCGTTGACAGAATCCTTTTTATCTCAAGTGCACAAGCTACAGAGCAGAGTCTTGAGGTGAGAGAAGACAGTAGAGGGTAGTAACCACATCAGACACAAGTAATTTTAGTTACTGATCTTTCAAACAAGCCTACTCTCAAAGCTACAAGGAAACATCACGACAGGACCTCTTTAAAAATGTACCAAATCCTTAGAATCCCCAAGGCCATGCTCAGTGCACTACTGGTTGCTATTTCAGTGCCAAATTTTCTAAACCTTCTGACAGGCTGCACCAGCAACCAAGCAGTCTGATGACACCAAGCTGAAATCACCACATGCACACACCCACACACACCCACAAAAGGAGACTGTGCTGCACCTGAGATCTCCATGTCAGGCCAGGACCGTCTACAGCACTCAACACACAACTTTCAGACAGACAATTCTCATCACTCAGCAAGAAGTGCCCATACAAGAAGTGTACCCTGTAAACACATCTTGTCAAAGGTGCAGGAACAGGGGAGGAAGCCCAGTTCCACTCAAGCTTCCTTTACCTCGTGGAGGGTGAGATGCTTGCCGTCCTTTCTTTTCGAGTCAAATCTGCCATATATTGCACTGTACTTCCTGATCTCCTCCTCTTTGTGAGGGTCATCGTCACTCATCTCAAAGATGTGACCAATCATCTTTGCCAGTTTCTTATTTGTTTTCAGTAACTCCTTGACTTCATTGGAGTCACTTTTGGGCAGGGAGGGAACCATACGTTCTACACATTCAGCAACTGACAGAGCAGCAGCAGCATCCAGGGTCTCGCTGTTTTCCTTTGGTGAGGCTGGAGAGCCAAGGTCAGCCGGGGAAAGGCTGTGCTCACTCTCTGTGGTGTGGTGTCCTTGCCAGAGTCTGGGCTCGCTGCTGCTCTGCAGTGACAAGCTCCCCACATCAGATTTGCTCGTGCCCACGCTCTGCACGCACGTCGTGGCAGCACATTTCGGAATCTTCAGGTGAGGCTCTCTGGTGCTGCTGTTCCTTTCATAACTGCTGCAGGATATCCCCAGCCATGCAGGAGAGCCTTCTGGCAGCTTATATATCGGAATGCTGCTGACTGGTAAGGAGGTGAGAGGCTGGTTAAAAAGGCCAGGGTTTGTGACCCAGTCCCTCAAAGCCTTCTGCAGCCGTCGCACGTGAAGCGGCTTGCTAGCCATGCCTACGAGAGCCATTATCTCCAAGAACTCCTCTTCACCTGCTTCACAGAGCTGCTGGACATCATCACCACCCTGCTGAATGAAGGCATCAAAGTAGAATAAGAGATTTGCTTTTTGTAGTATTCGATACAGCTGCAATTCTCCGAGGGTTCTGGGTAGAGCTGACGCCATCACGGATGACAGGACCTGTGAGCAGTAAAAACAGAGAGAAGATGAGCACCAAAGCACTGACATCCAGATGCACTATCCCACCGTCCATCTTTCCACAAGGCTATCAACTCAGAGGACAGCACTTCTTCCTCTCATTACAAGAACATCCACAGAAATGAATAATGAGCAAAAGCTCAGTTTTTTGACTTGTTAACTTAATGGAAACATTTTTGAAAAAAAACAAATCAGCAGACAGCTCTGAGGCACCTACAAAAACGATGATTCAAACACAAAGCCAGCTTGTTTTCAATATTCCTACTTCATGTTTGTTCCCAAGAATGTCAAGTCAATATCGCTCACAGCTTCTACTTGATTCTCTTTTATATCTTAAGATCAAAACGATCACAAAACACATTCTGAAGTACTACAGAATACTCGATTCCCTGAAGAAAAAATCTCATCAGTTTAATTTCTTCTTAACTGTCGCACCACTTTTTCCCCACAGAAAGTGTGGAGAACTGTAAAAGGAAAGCAAAGAAGAAAAGTGTTTCACAGAACCTCAGAGGATTAATGAAGCTGGGTCAGTAAAAGAGTGTTTAAGAACCAAGTATTTCTGCAGCTTTACCTGTTTCGCATAAAAAGGATGTAATGCCTCTGCTGATCTTAATTATGGCAGCAACAGCTGCAGACAAAGCAAAAATACTGATGGATTCCAACATACATAGTTTAAAAACCTTAATTTGAATTCACCTCCCCGTTTCACTTGCTAACAAGGCTGCCTGTCATTGACACTTGAGACATGAAATACCACTCAGCAATACAGCAACTGTGCTTAAAGGCCCCCAACAGACAGATCGCTGCAGTGTTCAGCCTTTACAGCAGCAGGAAAAAACATCTGCACAAGTTTCAACTTCATAAACCCCTTATCCAGTTATACCACAACTAATAAACTCCCCAGAGAATTCTAAGATCTCACACACACACCTCTTCACTCTACGGTGGCTTTCACAGCCACAAGCAGATAATTTCCAGTATTACTGTATTACACTAAGCCACCAATCAATAAGGTCTAAAGCATGTAATTTACAGCTGGTTGACGAAGTAACAGATCTAAAACACTGAGCAGGTCTGCTAACGTTGCTCTGGCTCTACTATCACACTGGACTTGAAAAAACACACAGTAGTAACCTAAAAAAACAACACCTACAGAAAGATTTGCACACACTGGGGAAAAAGTATTTTAATACCGTGCAACTCCCCTTCCTCCAAAACTGCAATGCAAGCAAATTTATGTGCGTTGCCACGTACAATTTTATGTATTTCCATGTTTGCTATGGGGCATTGGGAGATTGGTTATCAAAAGTAAAACTCCGAGGGAAATTATTTTTATAGTATGTGCTTTTGCATACTGTAAAACATGAAAAATATTGTAAAAAAAAAAGGTTCGGGTATTTCTGTGGTTTTTTCACAATATGAGCCTTTTTCTTAGCAAGTCAAACACACAGATAAAACAAGGAGAGCCCAACTTCTATTCAGGAGGCATCTGGAAGACCAGGTTTTTGCTGCAAAAGTCTGATTTAACTCTAGTCGAGAAAAATAAAATCAGGAGGCCAACAGAAACTTTCCAGAAATGTATGTGACAGCAACAGGATACCTACAGTAAATCTTTTTAGGAAGAGAGATGGAGACCGGGAAAAAAAAAAAAAAAAAGACTCAAAATATACAAAACCCCCAAACCACCAGGTGAACGTGTAAAGGAAAAGGGGCAGCAAAAGCAGTTTAGATTTGAGCAGCTACCTCAAGGAGCTGCTGGTGAGCTTAAGAACTAATAAACTACACACTTTGGAACTCAGGGTGAAACTGTAAACTTCCAAGAGCTATGTATTTTAGAAATACAGTTTGGCTTTCAGAAAGAATAGTTAACTGCAGAATATCAATCAAATACTATCTACACTCAAAAGATACAAGAAGAAACAAGGAAAATTAGGAAAATCACTTAAAGACAAACCTTTACAGGGCACAGAACTCACTGTTTTAAAAAGTGCCATTATTTCACTGAATTTCTTAGAAAAATCCTCCCACTCTTGATGAACTTTGTCAAGACAAACAAAATTATCAGCTTATGGTCTAGTGGCATTTCAGTCAACTGTTCCTACCCTTCCATTTCAAATGATGCTGACTTTTCACCATCAATACCACAAATTAACTTATATAACTCTTAAAAGAAGGTCCATTTCCTCTGAAAGTTATTCATC
This sequence comes from Tichodroma muraria, assembly GCA_013390105.1. Lineage (NCBI taxonomy): Eukaryota > Metazoa > Chordata > Aves > Passeriformes > Sittidae > Tichodroma > Tichodroma muraria. The sequence continues at coordinate 28,781 of WAAG01078494.1, forward strand.
TTAGAACAAAATCTACATAAATCTACATAAGTGGACTCTGTGCGGAGAGCTAAATTGAATCTTGGGAGGACGGTGGCAGTGAAATTACACACAGCCCAAAAGCTCCAGGCAAGCCATGGAACTGAACTCATTTTTCCATCCCACAGGCTGGAAGAGCAGCACCAGACCACGAGCAGCCTTTACCTAGAGGCTTCTAATCAACAAATCTCCTCATGACAGATAAAACTGGATTAATATGTACTATGGAGGCGTCAGCAGTGAGTCCACAGTTCAGACTGCGTTGAGATTTGCATTTAAAGCAAGACTGAAATCCCTTTGTTTCGTACTTTAAAGACCCATTCTGTTTTTCAAATTCAGTACAGTAACTCCTGAGAGGGCCGAGCAATTTTTCCATGTACGACTGCTACCGATTTCTGCAGAGAAGGCATTTTCAAACACCTCTCCTTTTAACCTCTTTTCTCCTTGCTTTTAAACAGAGTTCCTCCAGCACTCACCTCAACGCCATCCCAAGTTATTTCTAAACTTTAACAAGGGGAAGGCTCCCTCCCCTTTCCGAGAGGGCCTCTCCCGCCGCCAGCTACGCTGCTTCTCCAGACACGACCGGCGTGGTCCCTGGTTCGGCCCCGCTCACAGCCTACAAAGCCCGGGAAGCAGCTACGCTAGTCCACCTGCAGGAGTAAGATGAGGCTTAGGAAGAGGACAAGCAACAAGCAAGGACTGCTGAGAAAGCAGCACAGCACTGCCTGAACCCGAGGAGACTGTTAACCCAGAGGACACCTGGCACTGCTGCTGGCTCTGCTCACCCGGCCGGCTACACAAAGCCTTAGCACACCCACTCAAGTCTCAGCGCCCCACATCTTTCAGGTGACCTTTAAGCTGTATCTAAGAGACGTGAAATACTGCTTTCCACCACTGTTCTCATTTCCCAGTGCATCGGGGACTGTGCTTTTGGGGCAAAGGGTGAGCACGGAAAGAGGTTACACAATAAGAAGACACAGGGAGAGCTCACAGCCAGGACACTTGTGTCTGCTCCTCACCGGGAAGAGCATCTTGGATAAGGCCCTGGGGCACCATGAGTGACCCCCCTCTTCTGCAGCCTGCTCGCTAAGTCTTAGGCTGTCTAATCTGTGATCCCAAACCAGCCTGGTTCAGGAGTAACAGCCTGGTCATGTCCTTTGGCAAATCCTAAGAAGCCAGCCAAAATGATCTGCTGCCTCAGGAGTGAGCAGGTACATCTAACACAGCTGCAAACCCTTTTTCCAGCAAGAGGCAGGAATGCAAAGCTGGCACAGGGAGGTCTACAGGAATAAATTAACACAGCCATGGCACTTGAGCTGCTACTTCTCTCCATTCTTTGCTTGCTGTCCATACCAGTGAGAAGTGTCAGAACACAGAGGGAAGAGCAACCATCTCTTACGTTTTTCACATACAGAACAAACAAAGAAGCCAGAAAACTCCCCACGGCAGACAAAGCTGTTTAAAATACACGCAAGGCTGCATACAGTTATAGCCACGGGAGAACCAGGAAATCACAAGTTAGATTCTCACTCAGCCTTTGCAACCCACAACCATGCATTCTGATTTTCCACATTACCTCATTCACATCCACAGCCCATCACCCCACATGCCATGCCCTCCTCTCCGAACGCTGGCTGTCACCTTAACTCTGACCACAAACATAACTCCTGGGAAAAAGGAAAGCAAAAACCACAGAGGCACCACAGAGCACTCTTAAATATTTGTAAACAGCTAGCGCAGGAATCACAACCTATTCCCGCTCCCTCTATCAACAGAGCGGGCAGAGCAGCGGCAGCCCCACTCAGCATCTTCGAAACACCGGTTCCGAGCTCGGAGCCGCACACCTCCCGGAGGTGGCAGGAAGGTGCGCGGCTGAAGCAGGCAGGTGGTGGATGTGGGTGAACCACCGGGAGAAAAGAAAACTCAGGAGCTGTGGGATGTACGCATGGGACAAGGGTTTCCTGAGCAGCTTTCCTGCTTTTTAAGGCTGCACTGGAAGTAAAAGCAACCGAGCAACTCTACCGGATTGTAGAGATTTTATTTCAGGTGAATTCTAATTGAGCTGTCACCAATTAAATTACGAATATGAGGAGAAAGTGTGAAACATCACATCCCTGTATTTTAGGCAAAAGTGATTATTTCATAATGTATCTTGATGACTTTGGGCGTTTTGAAAAGTCTCTGAAGACAAACTGGGTTTGGGTTTGAGAGCTGGCTGCTTTGCATATTCATTACGTTTCTGCAGCGTTTCCAAAGGACTTTTAGCAGGAGGAGAAAATTACATGTAGCTGCAGAAGAGAGACTTCGCAAATTAAATAGTCTTGTCTAGCTCTGAGATGTGCCAAAATACAGCGGATGAGTGAGCTCCGCGTTTACGTACAAACCCGCACCTCGCCGCAACTAATGAGAAACTCGAAACGCGCAAAAAACACCCTCGCGTTAGGACGAGACGAGCGCACAAATACCTCCAGAGCAGGGTCCCGCACCGCGGGATGGAGCCCACGGGCAGGAAACCCACACCGCGGGCACGGACGGGAGGCTGCGGTCCCCACACGAAGTTAGCGGCCGCCGAGCCCGGTGACAGCAACGTCCCCGGGGCGCATTCTCCGTCGGGGCTGCCCCGCGGGGCGCCGCCGCGCCCGGACAACCCCTCGCGTCCGCGTCGGGGAGGGGCACGGCCCCGTAGAGCCCGGGGGGCGGCCGGCGCCCCACCGCCCCCGCCCGGGACC
>WAAG01078494.1:32060-55741 GCA_013390105.1 Tichodroma muraria
CGCGGCTCCCAACTTCCCTGCCCTGGAAAAACGGCCCGGGAAGCGCGCGGCGCGGCCCCGCCGGTGCGGGCGCACCGCCCCGGGGGCGGCGGAGGGGGCGGAAGGGCCGGCCTGGGGTGCGAGGCGCAGCTGTGCAGAAACCGGTGCGAAAGTACCGAGTATCAATTCAAGCGAGGAGAAATGAGAGCGTGTAATTGTTTTACTGACGGAGAATTGGTTGAACTGTGTGTTTTTAAGTAAGTCGTTTAAGTGATAAATTAAGTAATAAGTAATAAATTAAGTAACTCATATTTAGTGCAGATAACAATAGAAGAACACTACATGTGTGGAAAAAAATAGCGAGTGAGGGAAAAAAAGCCTCAATAAAATCCGCTTGTCTTCTTGGCAACGTCCAGCTCTGCCTAGAGCTGGGAATACCTTTCACACAGGGTTTCCTTTCCTTTTTCCTTGCCTTCTAATCCATACCTTGGCACCGTTGCACCTCATGGCTGTTTGTGTGAGCAGGATCAGGCCAGGCAGGAAGCAAAGTAATGACCTGGCTCCTTGGTAAACAACACCAAACGCAACTGAATCTCTCCTTCAGTTTTTCCAATAGAAGGCTGAGACTTTGTAGCACCTATGTCAAATCACTGTCACCAAAACTACATAAAAAGTCAAAAAATCAATACATAATCTGGGAACAAAGTTTAGAAAAGTTCTAAGGGTGCAGGATTGCATTCTGGAGCTGGGGAAACGCAAGCGCCCTTTTTTTCACACCCTTTTTACTTCGTGGCTCCCAAACTCTCAGAAGCTGCATTCCCGCACGGGCTATTTCCTCGTTCCCCGGTGAGCCGTGGCGCTGCACGGCGCTGGGCCTGCTGGCCGCGGGGCAGGGTGCCGCACAGGGCGCCCTGTGTGTCCCTGGCGCTGCCCACGCAGGCACGGGCTGTCTGCATTGCACACCCTGACCCGGACCAGGCACGCCGCTCTCCAGCCTGCTGGCAAGTCCATGCCCCAAATCAGCGCTTGCTCAATCCGAAAATCACCCCGCAGGTGAAGCTGCCTGCACGGGAGGGATGTTGCCCGAGGAAAAATACCTGCTGCCTGGAGGAACGGGCAGCACCTGCCCCTAGAGCCCCTTCGCAAAGCAGAGTGTCGGTCAGCCCAGCTTTCCCCAGGACTGGAGCGACTGGGGCTGTCTCCTCATCTTTGGGGTGTGATCCAGTATCCCAGCAGAGCAGATGAGGAGGCAGAGGCAGCTTTTCTCCCTGGCATGCTGTGGTTCCCATGAGAAAACTCCATTGCACATTGCCCAGCAAAACCACAAAAATGTTCACAGCACTGCCTCCTCTCCGCCCACTCAAAATGTTTTTGCATACGCCTCTAGGCACTACAATCATAGTAATTAAAGCTGTAAAATATTATTAGTATCACACTTCTATAGACTTTTCGTCCTAAATGCTTTATATACCGTGCAACAGAAATTCAGCCACTCCCGTGGAAATAAAGGAGCAGGAACAATGCACATCAAGGTGGAAAGCCAAATTTTAACCAGGGGTGCCCAACACAAATCCCTTGTCCTGTAAGAAGCTCCCGGCACATTGCTGAAGTCCACCCAGGGCAATGCTGGGCCTGGGACTCAGGCAGGGATACTGCATGCCTGGGACTGTGAGTGTGTATCCTAGGGAAAGAGAGACTAACACCGCTGCTCTGGGAGCATTCCAACGGATTTGTGGAGATTCTCACACCACTTAGCTGTGCTTCCAGGGGCTGCTAGTGAGTGAGGTGTGACCGGGCTACTGCCCTGGGCTACTGAATATATCAAGGCAGGTATAAGGAGTGGTTGAATAGACTGTAGTCTCCACTGTAGTGTGTCCTTAGGAACAGGAACAGCAGCATATTTGCTCCAGTCTGGCATCACTCTGGGGAAGAGGATTAGGACAAACGTGCTCTGCTGTCTTTCTTCACCAGCAGATCTGAGAATGCTGGGCAAAAAGCCAGTGGCAGCCAACAAACTGAGATTTCCCCAGCAAAAAGCAGGGAAGTGTTTCTAAAGTGTTTTTTAGCACTGTCCTATCATTAACATTCAAACACTTTCCTGTCTACGTACTGTTTCTGCTTACATCCCACAGAGGACACACAAGCTCTGAGTCTGCTCCCTCTCCCACATGTCCTGACATCTGGAGGTAAAAGCGTCCTTCAGAAGTTGCCCTGCACAAATGGGAAGGGAGGGACGGATAGAGTTCTGTTAATTTTATAGCTGTTCTATTCTATTTCGGTATTGAAATGGTTATAGTGTACTAAGAGTAGGTAGGTAAAAGCAAAAACTTGTAACACTAAGTGAATAAAACACTAAAAAAAGATGAAGGTGGCAGAACTTCCTTTCCTTCCTAAAGTGCTTACAAGCTAGGGAATAAATGCCAAAATTTAAGGCCCTTACCTAGTGTGGACTACCTAGTCTGATCTTCATGACAGAGGCCGTACTGAGTGCTGAAAATAAACGTATGCAGAGAACACACGGTAATTTATAATGTAAATTATAAATTACTGCGTGTTCTCTATGCAGTAGAGAACTTATAAAGAGAACATGCACCCTTGCACCCACATAAACCCACCCAACCTTCTACACATGCTTTTTCTACCACCGTGCCAAGGTACTTGGGTGGAAATCATTACAATTCTGGCCAATTCCACCAAGTGATTTGGTCCCTCGAGACCTCCAAATAGCAAGGAATGGGTTGATCTGCGGCACACGCAGATTTCCAGGCAGACGTTCTGCCACTCCTTGAGGACTCCCTGCAGCCAGTGCTGCTCAAGCAGTCGTGCTCCAGTGGGTTTGGCCAGGGGCAGAACATGCCCTGCCATGGAACATTTGCAAGGCGAGCTGAGGAGGGTGGGGGGTAGAAGGGTTAGGGAGGGGGAAGATGTGCCGGCACCTCCAGGGAGCCGGGAGCACCTCCGCAGAAGCGGCTCCGTCCTTCCCCGCCCAGCACACAGACCCGGCTGGTGCAGTCTGACACTCTGATGTTCTGTCTGATTAAAGGAAAAAGAGATTGGAATCACACATGGCACAGGGACACTTTCTTAATATACAGAAGTCTGCAGACGATCAGTTCTCTGTTTCCTCAGACTCCCAGATTGTGAGATTGATGAGGAATCTTAGTAGGGTACGAGCGCTACAGAATCAAAGGGAAAGGAAAAAAAAAATCAGCGGTGAGCAATTATATTCAAGGAGACAAGACAGTAAGTCAGACCCAGAGGCAACTCCAAGGCTGCCAACACAGCAGCTGGTATTGCAGAACATCTCCGTGGTCGGTCCCCAACCTCCCTGACTGCCACTGGAGGAGCGGAGGAGGAGGGGTGCTGGAGCAGAGGAGCAGGGTGCAGGGGTGTAGGTGCAACCTCGCCCCAGTTTGCCTCCTCCTCGCAGGTCACAGCTGCTGGCTGGGGCACAACACACACAAGTACTGCTGAAAATGCATGTTGAAACATATTTCTCAGGGAGGCTATTAATACCTGTGAAGAAAACACCGGAATTGTTTGCTGTTAATAGAGAAGAATGCATGGCATAAAAGACAAATTTCATGAGCTGTCATTGAGAAGGCTGCAGGGTCTAGTGGCTGTACCGTGTAGCTGGGGACAGAGACAGCTGCATTTCCTTTCTAGTTCTTCTTTGCTGACATTGGACAAGTTATTTCACCTTGCACCTTTCACCTCAGTTTCCCCATCTGGATATTAGGATAATGATTTGACTGCTTCCTCAGTGAAGCAATGCTAGATCTGCTGATGAAGAGGGTCAGAGGCAAGCATTGTTATTTAGCATCATAAATATTCATAGCATTGTGCAATGGGCAGGACTTGCTGAACAGACAACAGCCCTTCTTAGAGATCAGAAAGTTTACAGTCTCTAATACACTGCGCCCATAAATTCACCCAATGCAACAAAGAACAGATATGGAGTTGCATATATTTTTGGCAGCTACACATCTGACTGAATGCATGGTTGGAAAAAGAGTTTTGAAGAAGAGTTTGCATGCTTGGAGCATATAAATCAGAAAGTGGCTTCAGATTAAAAGTAGAGCACCCCAGGCACACAGAAGGGCTGCGCAGGATCAGGTGGAGCAGAGCTTCCAGGAAAAAAAAAGAAAAAGGTATCCAAACTTGATAGGATGGTGAAAACCAGGAGAATAGGACCAGAGCTGAGGGCTGAGTAGCAGAGGAAATTATCTCATCAGCATGGCAAGTGATATCTTTCTATTGATTTTCAAATGAATAGATTTTATGGCCAGAAGCAACTGTTTAAAATCGTAAATCATCATAATCTCACCTCCTGTACCCTGGAGATCAAAGAATTTCATCTAGTCATTTGAATTACATTAATCCTATGTAAATAAAACAGTACACTAATTATAATCAGTTGGAAGATACAGATGCATCACAAAGACCTATGTGAGCATACAGTTAATAAAAAAAGACTTTGCTAAAACTTAGCCTTTAGTCTTCATCAAGACAGGCACAAACCTGGAAATTACTCCATTTTAGGGTTGTGCCTGTGTGATATTTTGATTATGCCCGTTTCAGCAGCTTGGAAAACACAGGTCCTGCTGCCGTTCTCCCTGGAGGCACAGATCCCAATGCTTCCACAGCTGGAGGCAGGGCAGGGCTGCACAATGGGCAGTTCATGGCCACCCTGGCACTGCTTGTCTGGCCACCACACAGCCCCACACCGTTTCTTGCAAGGGCCAGAAGGTGCTGGCATGCACTGTAGGTCAGTGTCACCTGAGCAGAGCTGGGAAATGGGCTGAAACTAGGAGCTCCAGAGCTGAACATCTTCACAGGTTCAGCCTGTGTCTGACAAAGAGCTTAGTCTGAAAAGCACAGGGAGGAGAAGGAACAACTCCTGAAAAGTCAAAATATACTATTTCAACACTTTCAAAATAGCAGAGCAGAACTCTTTGAAATCACCTTTTTGACACTTTTTTTTAAATTAGCTGTTTCTGATGAAAAAGCACTCAAAAATATAAAAACAATATTTAAAAAAAACAAAACTGGGAAAAGACTTTTGAGAGCTCAGCATGCTGAGTATTGTGGTGATGCTGGAATCATCATTTTGGTTTGGACCCGCTGTTTTGGTCAAACAAAATTTACAGACAGAAACACAGTAATAGTGCTTTGTGCCAGTTTGACTTCTGTGCCTTTCAGCCAAAAATCCAAAAAGGCAATTTGATCGGTCCTAATGAAGATCAAGTGGGAGGAAAAAAAAAAAAAAATTACACTGCCTGTGAGCACACACCTAGTAGTAGTTTTGCTAGGGTGAGGCTTGTAAGAGACCTCTAAGGAATGACCAGATGGCATCAAAGGACTCACGACCCCCTCCCCGTGTGGTTGCCATGCCGCTGACTGCCACCACTCCCTCTCCAGCCCCATCCCACATCCCAAGCAAAGCAATCCAGCCACCACAACCCAAGCAAGCAAGGTGCCAGTGAAGGCTACAAACCCCAAACTCAGGTGTGCAAAAAGGGGAGCATAAAGCCACCCCCTGAGCCCCTGCATATTGCCAAGGCATCACTCAGGACCTTCTTCCAGGGCAAACCTGGTTTATTATTTAATTCTTGGTCCGTAAAAGCAGCGAGAGCCGGCAGCGGGAGGGGATGCCGGGAGCCGGCGGCTCCAGCGTGAGCGACAGCGCACCCGGCTCTGCATCTCCGGGGTGGGAGCTCGGCCTCCAGCCAGGCATCAGATCTCATCGGGAGCCCAAGGGGGTTCGCAGTTTGGGACTTCAGTCCTTTAATCTGGCTCTCTCCTGGTGCTCGTGGGCGTGGAGCGCGCAGTGCTGGGCGAACCCTCCAGCGCCTCTCCTACTTGCTGCAGCCCGTGCGGAGGATCCACGTTTAGGACATGAAATGGAAACCAAGACTGTGAGGTGGCAATAGGCCAAGGCATCACCCCGGGGAAAGGGCTTTCAGCACACAGGGCGACAAGGCAGCCCAATTTTCCTGGAGACGAGGCAAGTCGAGGCCAGCAAATAGAGGTCTCCATAATGTGAAGGTGGAGACATGAGCACCAGACAATAATTAAAGAACTGTAACCTGAAAATAAAAATACATAAGTGCAAATGGGGGTGTGTGCTTGCAGCTGAGACCAGGTAGCTGTCAGTGCCCTCTGAAATTCCTTCCCCCACTCCCAGAGCAACGTTCCAAACTTCTCACGGGTGAGCCTGGTGCATGCTTGCTCTGCAGCTCGGTACAAGGCTCTCACCACTGACATTTAGAGCCAGAAGGCAAAATCTTGACATTGCAGAGGTCAGGAATTCATTCACCACTTATTTTGCCATATCAAAGCAAACGTCTGAATCCCCATCTGAAGTATCTTAAAAAAGTAAGCTGGCTTTCAAACATGCCATACACTTGTATATACAGACAAGAGTACTTATGTGTTAGATGCATGAATATAAACACTCTGTGCCTCAGTTTATCCATCTTTCACTGGTGGCTGAGGGTTGTTCACATCACAGTATTTTAGGAAGTCAAGCACTGACAAGGAAGCCCAAAGTCTACAGGTGAAAGCCTGCAGAAGAGGGGAGTGATGACTACCCTCCTTTTCCAAGTAAGGAGAAGGTTTCTGCGCCTTCCAGCTTCTCTCTTGGCAGTGATCTGTGTGTGGGCAGTGGTCATAATCAGGAAGTGCCTCCTCCAATTTACAGCTGGTGGTACCACCTGTGCCTCTCCAATTCCAGCCAAAACAACCACCTCCTCAAACCCACTTGTAAGGAAGGGCAGAGGATCCAGCTATGACAGCTCAGAGGGAAAAGCAAGGCTCGGGTTTAAGTGCTGATATTTTCCTGAGATGTGTACCACTGCTTACCAGCGTTTTCTTTCTTCTTGTAAAAAACAATTACAGTGCCTGCTGAAAGAAGGTGGTCCCACTGTACCAATAATAGCAAGCAACTGATAAGTGATAGGGTAGACATGGGACAACAAGAGAAGGGGAAGACATTCAAATTTTGCTGGGTCAATGCGGGACCAACGTGCATTTCTGTGTGGCAGCTGGAATGGAAGAAAGTAGAGTCATTACTCATCACTTCAAGTCTGTCAAGACTTCACTTTTTAGAAGAAAAACAGTGGGTTAGTGACTGCTGGGGAGGCAGGGAACATTTCTGTATGCTTGAGACAAAGCTGTGTATATGAGAGTATTTATGCACACTTGCCTCATTGGTGCTATCCTTCTGTCTCCTGTGCTGGTTTTTGATTGCCAGGTCCCTCCTGGCCTTTCACCTCATCATGGCTGAAGCCATCTCCCTACCAGTGCAGCATCTCAAGAACCAGTTCTGGATTACCACTCACTGCCTTAATCCACTCCAGACCTCTAATGGAGCTCTTTTACTTTGGAAACTAGACACCCAAGGAGATTTTAAGTAACAGAAATTTTTAAGAATAACACTTCTGGTCAGCCAAAACTAATACCAGAAAGGGAAGTCTTGCTGTCCCCATCAATGGAACTAACAGCAGGGCTTCCCAGACTTCCATGGATAAGATAGTCTGGACAAAAAGAATGGAGGCCACTACCTCATGAGCTGGCATTCATTCTGGGGGTCTTAATTTTTCTGAATATGTGTCCCTTGTGTGGAATATGCTGTGTTCCTGCTCTGGTCCCACTCATAAAACTTTGGTTGATTTCTCTGAAGTACACAGCACCAAGAGGCACTTATTTTCAGATTTACTAAATGCCTGCATTTCCAGTTAATCTGGAGCTGTGGGTGCCAAAACCTCAAAAGAGTCGCTTACCCTCATCGCAAATATCATCTCAGCCTCTCTAATGCCACTGGAAGAGTAATAACCTTTTGAGAAGACTCATGGACACTCTAAAAGCTATATACAGAAAAAAACAAGAAGGTCAGAATGAAAGCCAACAGTTTCTGAAAGCCATCAGATAAAACACTTCCTTTCAGTGTTTTCTCCTTTTGATTAGCTATTTCTTTTCATTTACATCCCATAGCCTCAAAAAATTATTTTTGAATGATCTGTTTGCTGCAGATTTCCTGTAGAGGCCCAACCATCTATTCATCTTTAAGAAAGTACCCTGCTTTCTGCTTGGTCCTACAATTGCTTCCATTTGAACGTAAGGCAGGCAGGTTCTCATCTTCCATTTAGATTTTTTTTTTTTTTTAATGGATGATGAAAGCAGAAACAATTGAGCCATAGACCTCTCTAAAGCATTTGATGTTCAGCTTTCCCAGTCCAGCACCATGGCGACACACCAGCACAGGGAAAATCCACTGCACAACAACAAAGAAATGCACTTTGCATTTTAGAAAAAGTGCTCTTCACATGGCAAAACATCTGTCCAAACCTATAAAGCAGGCAGTTTGCTGTCTTTTAAGGCAGTCCTGATGCAATGTCTACAAGTCACTCTCCTTGGAAAGGGGGAATGTTATTTTTTCTGCTAAACTCTGTATCTGTTCATCAAAACCCCTGTACAGGCCACGCATTGAAGAGTTGCACTTGATGATCCTTGTGGGCCCCTTTCAGCTCAGACAGTTCTGTGATTCTCTTACTGTCCCCTCCAGCTGTCCCTGCTGAATTCACACATTCACTCTCAATCTCCTGAAACTGGGGTTGTCTTGTCACTGGGATCCAGCACCAGCGGGTTCTGACCCATGCTCGGGATATCCTGATACTACTGACACATAAATAAACCATAAATTTTCTTCCTCTAATCCACCAAGACATGTGTGATTGATGCCTTAAGCCTCGAGAAGGCATCATGATCACCTCAGATCCTTGCCTCAAAGCAACACCTCCTGGGACAGCTAGAAGCACACAACACACATCACCAGCTCCAACAGCTGTCACCAGTCCCACCAGTGGCCACCTCCATGGGATCTAGAATAAGGAGTCCCACTGCCTTCTTCCTGTAGCTGCTTCCTTGAGGCAGACCAGCAGATCTTGCCTTTTCCTGACATACAGCCTGGGTGGTGGTGCCTTAGAGAACACCAGTGACAGCTGGATGAAAGGGAGCAAAGACTAGCCTTGTGATCTGTCAGAAAGTGACTGCTGGCCAACACAGAGATGTGCGACCTGGAGTTTAGCAACAAGCAAGTAAAAACCAAGCCTGCAGCTTTGCTTTCTTCTGTGCAAGTCTGACATCACTGAGAAAGGTCACATACAAGTAAAATCCCACTTTGAAATACACTGAAATACGTCTGAAATACACGCAGAACAGAACCTCTTCCAAAGGGTTTGCTAAGAAAACAAAGCAGAAAAGATATGGTCACTTTTGAGTATTGTGTGGATGGCTGCAAAATTGACTCCAATAATCACTTTATAAGCCTTTCTCTTTCCAAATTCCACTGCCATCTTTTCAAAGTCAGAACAATGTATGATCTGGTTAAGGTGCTGATCCTTCCCAAGGTGATGAATACTATCAGGGCTGGGAGCTTCACCCCTGACCTAACATTTCCTGTAACAAAACTTTCTGGCTAAACTTTGACATGGAAAATTTCAATCCAAATAATCAGGCTGAGTTACCTTCATTTGATGCATCTTCTTACCTGTTTTGAGAAGTCTTGTATCACCATCCTCACTTATAGAAGACATTAAAATTGCTCAATACGCCCACTACCTTCAGGAGCAGGGGTAAGTAGGTCTGGTGCTACCCAAAAGAAACAGAGAGCTGGAGATCTTACATGATCAAGTGTTTTTGACAACAGACGAATTTTTTTATGGTAGTGAGCAATTTTGCTTATTCTGTAAGCCTTTTCTACACTGAGACTTATTTTTAGCACTGGCAAGACCTAGCTCATTAACATACACAGAAGCTTTTACAGTAAATTAGTATCACTGTTCGTTGCAACGTGTGGTATTTTGCAACCTTCCAAAAGTAGGACACGTTTAATTTTACCTGTTTCAAGGGTGTTACTGACCCTTCACATGTACTGCTAGAGGGAAGATCAGATGGCAGATCCTCCACTGTGCTGGGAATAAGGAAGAAGCTGAATGCCCAAAGGTTGCTGGTGCTTTTCTCTTTTCCATTGTCTTTTCTCCAGAGGGAACTGTTTAGAGAGAGGATGAAATGACTGTGGGAAAGAAAAAAATGCATGAAAAAGGGAACCTGAAAAAAGTAGCAACGAGAGGTCACTAGAAATCTCTTGAACAGTGAGAACGTTTCAGGTTTGTTGAGAAGCAGAACTGTTCATCTCTGTGCCACATGCAAAGTTGCTGAACTACACTATTTTCCCTCAGCTAAACACCAGCTTAATCATACAGATTTCAATCATGTAAGCAATTAAAAATAATTGTTTTCCCTCAGCTGTTTTTTTTTTTCCCACAAAATACTGGCAAAAATGGCACATGTTTCTCCTCTTATTTGAATTTACTTTATTTGTGCCAAAATTAATTTCTGACCTCTAATACGTGCTCAAAAAAATGGTGACTGAAATAGAAAGCAAGACTTTCCATCTGATTAAATGTTTTTATGGTTTATGGTCACACAAGACCCACTGCCTGGTGCTTTCCTGCAATTCCTTCTCAGTGTTTAGAAAATCCTGATGGACAAACTCATCTGGGAAACCCAACTACAGCATTTCAGGGAAAAGAAACTAAAAGGAGAAGGATTTCAGAAGTGACAACAGCATAAGAAATAAATATGGGGAAAAAAAGTTGGCAGGCCAGCCTAGCACTTACCCACAGATCCCAGCAGTAGTTCCAGGCAGGATTTATTCTAGTAATAAAAATATCTGGGGGATACAGGTATCCTAACATGACAGAAGCAGCAGCACTGGCAGAGCTGAGTTATACAAACACAACGTCACCTTCTCCCTGCCTACCTGGATCTCTCTGGGTATGGAGCAGGTTCTGTGGGATCACAAATGGGCAATTTTGTTAGCAGAAGACTTGGGAGCAGATGAAAGCTTGGGTCCACCATCCCCCAATATACCTGCCAGAGAAGCTGAGCTGGTACAGGGTGGGGAAATTAACTGTACTAGATAAAGGAGTGGTTTTAAAATCTCCTTTTGCCCGGAGCACTGAAGAAACCAAGAGAAGGAATAGCAGCTCTGCAAGGGATGCAGCTGCATGCCACTCCTTTTGGAGGGTGAGCTGTGATACTCTGCTCTTGCCACTTGAATTCTTCCCCAGGGAATTAGAAGCTGGAGGAAAAATAGGGGGGTTTATTTATTTATGTTCACCAACCCATTGTGCAGCATTCTTTATCTATGATCTAATAACTCTTTTAGCATTTGTAACTTCTGTGATTTCAACCAGAGGAAAAATGCAATAGGATTTTGCATGACTCACAGGTCTTGTGAAATGGTTTAAAACAGCTCATCTTTCAAGCTTTTTACCCTGATTGAAGCATGGTAAAAACCCAAATTCTGTAAAATGGTCTGCACACCAAGTTTCTGCCAAGCATGCTGATTTTTAAAGGTGATTTTCTTCTGAATATACAAACTATTCCAGACAAATTTGACAAATATCTACCTGATTAAGCCCACAAAGGTGTGTTTCTGCATTCTTGGGTACATTCTTACATACCTGCCCAGAGCTTCAGGCTTTTATCTTCTTTTTTTCCCCCCCCTCCTTTAAAATCAAGGCCAAATTTTCAGCTGGCAAAGGAGATGTGCAGACTGGGGTATGCTAAGCCAAAGGGAACTATTACCTGAAGCTTGCATACCTGAAGCAGAGCTCCCAGCTCTGCTGCCACTCTCAGTTTCTGGGGCCAGACTCTCAGTGGTGTGAATCCACATAGGGCCACCAGAAATCTGATTGCCAAAGATCACTCAGCTTTGTTTCTAGTGAACAACTGCCATATGGATTTCCCTTTCCACTGAGCTCTGATGATCCCTTCTCCTGCTCCCTTACCTCATTAGAGCTTATGACAGAAAGGCTAGTCATTGCCTGGAGCTCCTTGAGAAGCAAAGCACAGCTGCAAGCTCCTCATGCCTTTCCATCTGCATTTCTGTGGCACAGCAGCAATGCTCTGTGCCTCACAGGCACTGAGCCTGACTGCTGTTCACTTCCAAAATCCACTACACCCTCTCAAGTTGTGTGTCCTCTTCTTTGATCTTTCCATCCATCCCTTTGGTCACAAGAACAGGAGCTTTGAGCTTTGTAGTTTCCAAATGCCTGCATTGTTCACAGCATTGCTGACCTCAGCCAAGGTTTTGGCAGCATTCCCTGGGAAAGAGGCACTGTGGGGAGGGGATGGACTCGGGAAGCAGCCAGAGGGAGCAGAGGCACGTCCCTGAAAGTCATCCTTCAGTGCAACTTTGGAAAAGGAAAGTTGTGACCAACACACAGAGTGACAGGCTGCAAACGGTGACATCTGAAAACCCTGACCTTTCCCACGGTGGGGAGAGTTGTTGTGCTGCTGTTCCAAGTAACTCCTCTTACAAGGCTTACTAATAACAGCAATTAGGAGTAGTAATAATAATAATGGGTCATGGAATAAATTTGGGGTTCTGATTATCATTCAGCAGGGAGTGAAACATATCACAACTGTCTCTTAGAAGTGCTGGGAAAACTTGTCATAGTTAAGGATTAAAGTACTAGGCAGATGTGACATTTAATATCTGAACTACCATCAGACAGGAAATTGCACTTTAAGTTGCATTGTTAATTCAAGTTAATAGTAATAATAATAGTAACGATAATAGTAATAATAATAACAATAAAAGAAATAAAGACAAAAATAAGACAGATCTAACAGTAAGCACTGTGTGCTGTAGCCCCTGACACCCAAGGGTGGTTCCTGTACCACAGCATCCCTTTGGAGCCAGCCCCATGGCTGGGGATGTGAGCAGGCTTCACGTGGGCCTCCTCTACAACTGCATGGAACACACTGCAAGTTTCCAGGCCACACTGTAAACCAAAGAAAAACTAAGGCACTTCCCAAAACAAATGAAAGTAATCTCTTCTCCTATTTCCCCTAAATGCTTGTCTCTGAAATGTCTTGCTGTGTTTGCCTCAACCTTACAATGCTGGAAAAGCTGTGGCACAACAGTGGCAAGCTGTGTGGACTGAGTTCTGGCAGAGTTGGAAGGCAGTTCAAGGGGAAAGAGTTTCACATTTCAGTAGAGATAAGTGTTTCTTATAATAAGGAAACGGCATTCGACAGAATTTTTTGTGTTTAAGCTTTTTATGCCTCTCTTAATAAAAACTAAGCTCCTTTTCTCCTCCTGCCACAGTGTATCATGCCTCAGATAAAATCCTTTCAAAGAACAACATGCACACACAGTATAATCTGACATTATTCCAGTGCTACAGGGAACATCTTGAACATAATTACACCACATGGAAGTTGACTTGCTATCAGAAAAACACACAAAAAAGCTTTCAAAACAAATCTGTAAACACATTTATGCTCCCAATAGCCATGATAAATCCAATTAAACAGCCAGGATTTGTGTTGCAAACTGTCACTAAAGGAGTTAATGCAGTTTCTGCGGCAGGGAATACACCATCTCTAAGCAAGAAATCCCAGTTCCAAACTGCCTGAGGTTCATGATTTTATAGTCAAGCCTCACTTGAGAGGACCAATAGCCAAATCAAGACTCTTTAAGCCCAGCTCACTCATATTCCATCCATGCTGGCACTGCATTGCCTGACCCTCACTCAGCCTAGTCCCGGCATCACCTTCTCTCTGTGCCATTTATGGCCTCCAGGATCTCTACTTATCTCTAATACAGAAAAGGTCCTGCAGCTCCACGTGCCATGCCCCATTCAATACCAGTCTGACGTTCTGCTCCTCATACACTGAAAACATACAGCTGAAAACAACTGGGGAGGAATTATTTCAGCCTGAAACTGAAGATTTTTTTTCCCACAAATGCCAGTAGTGAAGAAAGGAGGAATGCTGCCTTTGGATTTAGAAGGGCATGGTGTTTTGCAGTATCAGGGAACAAGAGACCCTGACTGAAGAACACCTGCTTCTGAGGAACATCAAACATTCCACAGCGAGGTTTCCACTGGCTACCTGTTAGCCACTGGAAATACAAATCCTACTAAATCAGTGACAGCACAGTATCCGTAACACCATTGCTTTGCGTCAAAACAATTTAAATCGATATTTCTCATGAGGGAACAAATTCCATTTATGAGTGCTCAGAACAAGAGCAGCAGCAGCTGGTCTGGTTCCCCACTGAAAGCTGGTCCCAGCTGCAGCACAGCAGTGGAAACCCAGAGTGTTGTGCTCCACAGCAGTGGAAACCCAGCGTGGAACATCTCGGCACTCGGCCCCACTGCTGCGCATCCTAATTGCACATTAGCCACATAGGTAAGACTTCAAAGCTCAACAGCTAATTAGCCTTCAAATAAAGGGAGTCAGAGGACCCAAATGTGTTCCACCTTTCTGCTGGAAGGGACCGAGGAACACCCCAGCCATTGCTCCCACACAGTTTCCCTTTTCCTGTTTCCCCCTGTTTTTAAGGTCTGTGCACACAATGGTCACCCCTCCACAACCTTCCTATTTTTCTTCTTCAAAGGTTTGAAGACTCCATTTACAGTGGATGTAGCAATGATCTCTCTCAGGGCTGTGGTGCTATGACTCACAGCAGAAGAAACTAATATAGCACCTGGCTTGGATGCACAGCTTGGAAGCAAAACCAACAGCAGGGAACATCTGCAGAGCAATAGATGCCTACAGAACATCGGACAATGATTTTGAGCACTGCAAGTTTTGGCCACTTAGAGATGTTTTAGAAGTTTCTTAATTCTCAGCAAGTATCAGTACTCTGTCTTAAGGCATCCTGTGGCCACACACGATCAGCTTAGTGAACATGTGTGTTTTGGGCTGGAAGATGCTGTTGCTGACAACAGGCAGTGTGGATTGGAAGGGCAGGAGCAGAGCTGTGCCAAAGGCAGAGGCCATCTGCCTGTGGAGTAGGATGTTTGTCCCCTGGCCTGATGCCAGCAGGCGCTGCTTTCCCCCCCCCCATCTTTGAACACAACCAGGGATATTTTTATCGCTGTCCCTGCTACACCTGGATACCTGGAAAAGTCAGCATCTTATCTCCCTGCAAGGATTACAGACACTTAGATAACAACAAATAAAGAAATGGAGCTAACAAGTGTTAGCTGCGTGATTCCAGCCTGCTAAGTTTATTTGGGCATACAGGCTGCTAAAGCCACACCTGCCCGGCTCAGACACCATCTGAATGTTTGCAGAGCTGCTGGACACCTTGAGCAATAATAACGAGGCCCAAGGGCTTTATGAGTATTTCCAGGTGTGTCTAAGTTGTTTCTGACCTACTCAGACTGCAGCCTGTTTGGAGCTGGCAGGATCCCCTGGTGTGTTTGGTATTGGAACTCTTTTGAAGCAGGGAACAGTGTTTGCAAGCTCACCAGTTCTCTGGCATGTCTCCACACTGAGGAAGCTTGCTCAGAGCTGGGAAGTGCCAAAGGTCCAAGTCAGCTGACAAATAACACCTGCCTAGGGATGCTTTCCTTTGGACGTACAGTTCTGGGAACAGACTTGAAGTTTAATGACACAGAAAAAAAGCTCTTGTTTTCAGACCATGCTGTTTTTGAAATTAACAGCTTAAAAAGGAGTGAAAGAAAAAAAACCAAGCCAGAAGCTCAGTCTCCAGTTAGCTTTAACCTTTTGATATAAATATGGACAGACAGATATATTTTATATCCTTTTGCATTCATATCCATACTACAGAACTGGAAAGGCCAGAGGAATGCTGTGCAGTTAAAATAGCTGTAAGTGCATGGAAAAGGAGTTTGGACTTCCAACCTGGAGTCACTCTTGTGCCTGCATCTCTTGTGCATTTTCAGTATTATACACATACATAAGCCAGGATTCTTATCCTGAGCCAGGCTCCTCCAGGCACCTGTGCCTCAGAGAAGCCTGGTACTGATGCCACAACCTTTGGCAGATTTATAACGACACTGAACGTGGCTCCAGATCCAGAGGAAATTGGAGCACGAGACAAGGCAGATCTTGAGTAGATGGTAGGAACCACAGGGATCAGCCCAGAATCACCCCTCACTTTCAGAAGGTGGTCCCACTCCATGCTGTGGTAAACTGGACAGTAGATAAACCAGGCTGTCTCCCTGCTCAGCAGATGTCTCCTTCCCTAGTCCCAAACAGCCAAGAAGAAGTTACAGCTCTCACTAACACCTTGCCCTGCTAATGGCATGAACTGGGCTCCCTCATTCTTTCACACTCTGGAGATGAGCCCTGCAGTCAGGAGATGCCAGATTTTCACACAGGCTCAGCACCAGAGGAATCCCACTGAATCCAACAAAATCAGAGCAGCAGGACACAGAGGGAGAGAGGTGCAAAGCTGTAAAGCCCCTGAACAAGTCCTACTGCAAGAGCATTTGGCAAGTACCTTTGTTGCATTTGGCACCAGATCAGAAAACTAAACCCGGCTAGTGCTTTGAAGAGAAAGCCTCTCTCCTCACCTTGCCACACTATTTCTTTAAGTTATCCTTTCTTATCCTGTCAGAATAGATGCCAGAGCTGGAAATACTTACTTTGTGTAGAGGATGAATCAGGGAAAAGTGCTTGTTTTCTTCTTTGACTTTCTTGAAGATTCTCTGGCCACTGTCAGAGGCAGGAGCCCAGGCTTGTTCAGCCTTTCCTCTGAGTCAGCATAGCAAGTCTTTACCTTTACTTGTTGGCTGGCACGAAAGGAGAAGAAAAGCATTTGTACTCTGCTGCAGTCGCTGTCACAAAAATCCTGTTATTGTCAGCAAGAGCTAATTCGGATGTCAGGAGAGGCTGAAATGACTCCATCAGGGAATATTTGTAAAGGTCTATTTGGGGCACATCCTGCATTCCTCAAGTACCTGCAGGAATGGCTGAGACTAGCAGGGGCAAAATGACTGTACATCCTATCCTGGCCCTCCCAGCCTAGATGTCCATACATGCACCAAGTATCGCTTGCTTATCGGCATTTTACAAAAAGACAGCCCTGTAAACAAATTACCTTGTTTTAGAGAAAGACATTGTAAAGCTGCCTGTGAGTAATGTACAATGTAAATCCATTAATCAGGCAAAGCCACTGGCATATCTCTACCTAATCATTCCATAGCACTGATTTCTTCGTCTCTCCCATGTTTATATTTGAATAAAACAAATGCAGCAGTCAAAAAATTCTAAGCTGGTGAGGAAAAAAAGAAGTCATTAAGCAGCCTGTTCAGAAGTGTGCAAAAAATGTGCAATGACAGAGTATCTGAAAGCAGGAAAAGTAGGAATTTAAAAAGGCCAGGCATCCTGGGAAGGGAGGGGAAGCATGCCAAGC
Organism: Tichodroma muraria; assembly: GCA_013390105.1. Lineage (NCBI taxonomy): Eukaryota > Metazoa > Chordata > Aves > Passeriformes > Sittidae > Tichodroma > Tichodroma muraria. The sequence continues at coordinate 49,291 of WAAG01078494.1, forward strand.
TGGTGAGCTCTGCCGGCAAAAGGAATTGCGCATTGGTGGATTCCGTAAGGAACAGCAAGCTGTGAAAAGAAACCATCAACAACCCAGCCCTGACCAGACAGGCTCTGAGAGAGCAAGGAGACATTTTAGGTCGGTTGGAAGTGCCTGGTTATGGCCGTGCCAATGGCCACCTGCCTGAGCTGAACCTGACAGGGCCCACACACTGAAGAAAATAGGAAGCAGCAAGACACTCAAAAACTTAATGGGTAAAACAGCAGTGGAGAGCCACAGGTTGTCTTTGTGTTTTACCCAAGAGCTGGAAAACATCATCAGAATTCTCTTAATACAAAACAGATTCCTTTGATCTAAAAGGGCTTGACAGGCTCCTTTGACAATACAGAGATTAATCCTGAAGGTAGTTGAGCACACCAGGGCTAAAATTTAATTTCAAGAAACGGTGGAAAGAGAATAATTCTTTTCACATTTGTTTAACAGTACTAGCAATTCATTCTTTTAAGAGTGCTTTGTCAAATCCCAGGACAATTACTAAAGACTACTGTATAAATGTGGAAATAAGAAACAAGTCAGTATAAAGATAAATCTGACGCCACAAGACAATCATTCACTTATCCATAAATAAAACATTGCTCCCATATTACAAAACCATACCACCTTCTGTGGTTTCTCATTGTCCCGTTTGGCCTTAATTAGCCAATTTCTGAATATTGACCCATGATTAAACCACTGAAAAGGGCTGATATGCCTTCGTGAATACACATTTTGAGATGAGAATGCTGGGAGCTTCTCTTTCCGGCTGCCGGTTTGTAAGAGGTAACAGAGGTCACGGTTCGGAAGAGGTTCCGGTGCTGGCTGGCCCCGCGGCCGGGCCGGGCCCCGCCGCGGCCGCTGACATCTCGGAGACNCTCAAATTCTCTCTCGAGTGACAAAAAGAAGAGAAGTGAAGAAGAAAAAAGTAAAGACCCAACGTGTGGGTACTGAGGTCAGTCAGGAAGGAGTAATGTCCAGATGGAAGGAAGATGAGGAGATGCCTCATGTTTCCAGGCTGAAACTCTCTTGTAAGCTATGGTGATGGACTAAATATTCCCTTTAAACCATGGAGAAGCGTGGGGAAGATGAACAGTTCAAGTTGTAGACCTGAGCAAAGGAATTCATTGTTGAAGTGACTGTGATCCCATGAGAAATTTGAACAGAGAGAAATGAGTGATGAAGACCTCTTTTGCCCTGAGAGAAGATGAAGAGAACATTTGCTTTTGAACAGTCCATTCTTAAAAAAAAAAACAAACCATATGTTGTCATGGCCCAGAAGTACATCTGTGAAAAGACTCTGAAAGTGGGAGAAAATTTCACGAGTGCAGATTTTCTGGGCAGCTGCTGTTTGTGGAGAATTTTTCCATAGCAGCAAAAGATGCTCCTCTCCCAAAGTGAACTGAAGAAAGACTATTCTAGAAGTGGAAAACTGACTGAGAATTCTGGGTCTTGTTTCTGTACATTGTCAGTGGGAAGGAAAAGTTGTGAGGGAAGGGAGGAGGAGTGTTCTGAAGGTTTTATTCTGATATTTGTTATTCTTCTTTTAGTTCTGTTAATAAATTTTCTTTATACCTTTCAAAGTTTAAGCCTGCTTTGCTCTTGATTAGGAAGTTTCAGATTGGCAAACCAAAACCACTGCAAGAATTGGTGTTTCCGCCCATTTTCAAACTGAAACCCCCACAGCAAACACAGAGGGTTGACTTCTGTTAATTCTCTCTCCTTCCTAGGCTCTCAAGGTTTGTTTTTAAATGAAATACAGAATGATGTTTTGAAGTTCATGACAGTGGTCGAGCCCTCTTTCTCCACAGGAGGGATGCAGCAATAAAACTGGTCCTGCCAGGTGCTGACCTGCCTGTCTGTATAGGGTGAGGGTTGTTCAGCTTCAGTGAAGCCCAGGTGTCTGAGACTCAGGATGTCAACATCAGTGGTAGGATCACCAGTGTACTTACCACAGACCATCTGGAATCAAAAGGAAACAAAGATTTAGGGAACTACTAAGCTAAGCCACGCATCAACCAGTGGCCTAAGAGCCAAAAGTGCTAATTTCTGAGTAAGCACATACTACTGGCACGCTCTCTTCTGGCACCTCCATCCACCAGCCTAGTTTACCCCTCATGTTGCTTTCCAGAGGGAATGTCCCTCCCCACCACATTGGCACAGACACATGCTCACTCACAGCAACAACCCCATCCCTCCCATCCAGCAAAGCCTCCCATAGGAGAATATATTCTATTCTGGGGTTTTATGGGTAAGCATTGACCCGCCATAAGTGTGTTTTCTCTTGGGACCTTTCCCCACGGATAAATCCATGTAAGGTATTAGTGCTGCACAGGGCAGTCTCATTGCTCTCAGGCTGCATCAGTGCTCCTTTACAGAGCTAACAAGATCCCTTATGCTTGTAATCAGAGTCTCTTGAAAAATGAAGCCTATAACCTATTAATCAGAGCAAATTTAACAGAGTAAATAAGAGCTCCTGGTCAAAAAAACCCAACTGCTTCTCCACTGCAGATTCAAAGCAAAGAAGGAATCCAGTCAGATTTGTATCACTGCTTCCTTGCTCTATAAATAGCTGCAACTGCCTTTCTAAAAATAAACCAGATAAATATTTAAGGCCCACTGCTACTTAACTTACTGTTGTGCTTACATACTGCTTACTGTTGTGTAAATCAGGAGAAATATCAATGAGATCCATAAATTTACACCACAATGCTTTGCTAAAGTCAGAGGGAAGGACTCTTTTTCCAGTGATTACAGACAAGTCCTCCCATGAACACTTCACCATCAGCTTTCCTTCTTCCTGACCTACAGATCCCTTTGACAGCCATGGGAAAATGAGCATAAGGGGAAACACCAGAAAGCTGCTACAGTGCTTTTGCCTAATCCATAAGATGGATAAATAATTTTTTTTTAAAGGGTACCCCTGTCTTATTTAATTTTTAAGCTTAGCCTGAATAAGGACTGCAAAAGATACCTGCTCCCTAGAGCAGTTTAGGAGAAAGTACTCTGCTGGAATTTTCTATCTAGCTTGGTATCTATACTTGTCAAATAAAACAGCAATTACCATAAAACTACTGTAAAAATAAGCAGCTATACTTTTCTTTTGTAGATAATTTGTCTGCCCCCAAAATAACTCAGTATTTTGCCCATGAAATACTTCAGACTAATGCACTTCTGAAAAAAACAGTTGGAGATGAACAAAATAGTCTCAAATAGCTCTTCTGTCTAATTTTAACTCAAAGACACCATTTTATATCAAATAGAAAGTCAACATAATGTACCTGATAATGAAACGCATTATTTGTGAGGGCACTTACAGAACACAAATTATTTGTATTATTGGAATAAACATTCAACAGAATCCACCAAAACATGCGAAACTCTTTAAAGGAAAATACAGTAGCTCTCCATCCTGAATAAAGCAAGGGGAAAAAAACAACCCAACCCAACCAAACCAAAACCAACCCAAACTGTGCTTGAGCATGCATAGCTATTGTGATATTCTGATAACGTGGGAAAACTAAAGACACAAAGGCTGCCTGTTTTGCTATTTTTCCTTGCTTTTCCAGGAAACCAAATATTAAGTACCTGGCTTACAAACCTCCAGCAGTTGATCCCACTTCCTTTGACGTTCACCTCCTACGAATGACACAATCCAACACCCACGTACCAGCTCTAAGAAATCAAGAATGCTGTTGCTTCAACAAACCCCCGTGCACTTGGGGCCAGCCAAAGAAAGATGAAACACCCTTTGGAATTCTGCAAACAAATTATACCCACTGCTGACATAAGGAGGGGGAAGGGAGGGCAAAGGGGAAAAAAGAAAAATTAAATAAACCAGAGGAAGCATCCTTAGTCATCCAGAGCAATGTGCTGAGATTTTAACAGCACACCTGGAAATTGAAAGCCTCTATTAGCTCTAGCTAGAAAGTAAAGAGCAGGCTGCAAGTGGGCAATGAGCATCACCTCGTGGGCTGGGAATGGGACTCGAGTGCCTTCTCCTCAGGCTGGCCTTGCAGGTGCTGCAGGGGAGAGGGGCTGTCTCTAACAGTCTGAGAGCCCAAGGCAGGCAGGGCTTTGGGGGCACGGAGGAGCTCCCTCCCCACCAGTGCATTACACAGCTGCTGCCTATTCCTGCTGCACAGGCCAAATAAATCATCAACAGGGAGCACCTGCGGCCTTTGTGGAAAAACATGGATTCAGCAGCATTGGGAGGATTTGGTATCCCATCTGACACTGCAGCCAGGTTTTACACAGCTAGATGAGGGCATTGTGGGTGATGCTGAGTGTTTTAGGGGTCAGAGTGTACGGGGTGGCTGGACTCCAAAAGCCTGGGAGGAAAACACATGCTGTGGACATGGTGCTGCACCGCTTCTCTTCCTCCTTCCCTGTTACTGAAGTGGCAATTTGTCATGCATGGAGCTTGAGAGCTCTGCATGCTGCATCCCAGGAATGTCACCCATCGCTGGTACCAACAGCATTGCTGCCTGCCACAGCCAAGTCTTCCCTTGAGTGCTCCCAGCCAAAAGCGGTTCCCACTCAATTTTCCACAGCTGAAAAGACCTGGGAAGGGCAGAACTAAACTGCACCTATATAAGTGACCTCCTCCCCCTATTTTGAATCATACTTGCTGAGTGAACATGTAAAAATACTGCCTTTGAGCTCAGAACCCCAACTTTGGCCTAAGCACCACCACCATTTAGGAAATCAGGCAAACAAACAGGAAGCAAGGAAAATGCTGCATAATTACTCAGAGCCACCCTGTGAAAGGAGGGCTGTTACCAAAACCACTGAGTCTCTTTTACTGAGGATTTCTTACTGCAGTAGAATGCTGCCTAATAGCTGCTGTATCCTGCTTGAGTGAGTATATTCTCCTTGGAAATCAAGCAAAGGTTTCTAATAGTTTTTGACAGAGTGTGGTCCCCTAAAGCTACATTTTCTGTCTGATTCATGCTGACTAACTGTAACCTTACGACAGTTATTGAAAGTTAATTAGCGGTGAAGTGCTAAGAGCTCTAAAAATGAAAATACAATCGAGAACTGAATGCAGAGTGTCTCCCTTCCCAGAAAAAATACTGTCAAGAAGGTTAACATAACCAAAAAAATACTGCAAGTTGGAAATGTGAGAGGGTTTCCTCTAATAACTTGGTTGTGATGGTCCCTTGTTGTGTAGACATACAGCTGAGAGGTAACATATTCCTGAGGGTTTATCAGGGAGGCAGGGAACAAACCCCAGTATTTCTTTCTTTATTAAATTAACGAGAGGAAGTGCCTGGAAAGTTACATATAGACAACACCCAAGTTACATAAAGACAAATATATAAATCAATTGCTGCTTCCTTTGGGGACTTAAGTTTGTCAGATGTTGCACACGCTATCAAATCCCAACTATTTTTGCCCTTATCCTTCACTTCCTCAGTATTTGCAAGGAAAAAAACCACAGTTAGATGCGAGCCCAGCCAGCACCAAGCGGGCGTAGGAGGTGAGGCGAGGAGAGCCACAGCCCTGCACCACCCACTCCCTGCAGATGTAAGCGCCGAGACAAGGTGCGAGGCAGTGGGCAGCACCCTTCAGGTGTTAAAAAAGCCCATCCTGGCAGCCCCGGATGCAGGAGATACAGTTGGATACAGCCCTAAACAATCAAAAATAAAACTAAAAGCAACCTTCATGCAGAGAAGGGTCATTGTTTTAAGAACAGGGAAAGGAATGCATTGAAGCAAAGCAAGTAGGTTGGAAAAGCCAAATGTAGGGCTCAGTATAAAAATAGACAACAGTGATGCCAGAATGCCTTGGCAAAATTTTGTTTATTGATTTTCATAGAATAGGGAAAAAAGCTCCAGCCCTTTCCACCCCTGACTGCTGACTGTGACTCACTAGCGATCTAAAATGACTGCAATGAGCAAGCAGGGACTGAGCTGAGTTGGACCTCGCTCATGTCTTCACAGGGTTGACAGGGACAGGAGAACCGTGTCCTGCTCTAGGCTCTCCTTGTGGCTGCCCAGGAAATACAGAATAGCTGTGGATGTTCACCTCCATCACAACATCTAACAACACTTCGTTCAGGCAAGTCCTCTGGGTGGACAGAGGGTCTGATTAATGTCTGGTTCAGTGTCTGGCTCAGCCGCCGCTGCTTTGCCGGCACCCTGGTGCCCTGACTCGGCCTTTCCCTCGGGCTGGGAACTGGGTGCGTAAGGAGGACAACAGCCACTGTCTGCCGTTGCCAGACTGCCTGGGTTGAGGTCTGCAAGTGTCACAAGCCGTCCATGTTTGGAACTGCTTTACACCTCAACTGGCAGCCACCTCTCTCACTCTTGAGGGGATCACAATCCAAGGACACGCTTTGGGCTGAGCTCTTACGTTCGATGGTTTTCCTTCCTTCCAAGCGCACTCAGCCCCACGGAAGGCGTAAGAGGAGCCGAGGGCGGGG
>WAAG01078504.1:0-10250 GCA_013390105.1 Tichodroma muraria
CATTCATTATATTCCTTTATCCTGTTGTGTGAGTTTTAAGCATTTCATGTGAAGTATACTACTAATAGAATTTGTATTTTAGTTTGAAATCTTATGAGTTGAGTATTGCTTATTGCTTTAAAAGGTGATTTTGGTGTGGTATTGTAAAACAATAAAAACCCCAAACAACCCCAAGCACAAATCTCATGCCCTGAGAAGTAATGTTTTGGTGTGATTTACCATGATAGCTCAACAACACGCCTGGTTTCTGATCTCATCCTCTGAGGAATCATTCATTTGGATCAGAGGCCTGTGTATCACAAACCTGGAGAGCAAAAGCTCTGCACGAGATCCACAAGTTACACTGACTTTGTGCTCTTGGTTTGTCTTGAACTTCTGTTCACAGAATTTCATTTAAATAGGTCAGGATAGCAGTTGTTTGGACTGTGCTCTTCTCTGTCAGTCTTCCTGTCTGTGTGACTTTCATAAATGCCTTTTATAGGAATTAGTTCTACCTTTAAATCAAGCATCAATCTCAGTGGCATCCCTGTAAAGCCTTTCTTAGTAGTGCAGATGTATTGTGGCTTTAGGCAGCTAAGTCCCAGTCAGCTGCTCGCCTCCATCCCCCCCTGCTTGCACCCCAGTGGAATTGAAAGGGGAAAAATCAGATAACTTGTGAGTTGAGATGAACTGCATCCCATGTAACAGTTACTTGGGAAGACAAATGCTGTTCACTCTGAATGTCCCCCACCTCCTCCTTCTTACCCCAGATTTTACTGCTGGTTGCAATGTCATATGGTTTGGGATCTCCCTCTGATGGGACAGAGTCAGCTGACCTAAATGGGTCCCTCCCAGCTTGTGTGTCCCAGTCAACTGGCTGAGATGCTATGTAAGCACTGTTCAGCAATAGCTAAAACATCAGTCTGCTGTCAGCACTGTTTTCAGCACAAATCCAAAACATAGCACTGTAGGTGCTACTGGGAAGAAAATTAACTCTACCCCAGGTAAAACTTGGTAGAATATGTCTGAATCCCACTTAAGAGCTAGTTGTTCACATCTGCCAGTTGGCCACTTCCTCATCCATTTACTATTGTTTATTAATATTGCATAATGCTAATTTAAAAAACCTGATTTATGCCAAATGTCAACAAAAATAAGTGAATTAATTTAGTTCTGAGAAAATTTGCAGTCTAACTCTAAAACCAGCTACTTAAAAAGAACATTTTCCATAAAAAATGTACTAACTGACCTAAATTGCATTGTGACAATCTACGTAAGTTCTGTATCTGAGTTTTATTTCTTTGATGTAATCTGATTTGCTGGCTTAACCATATGTAATTGTTGGTTTGTCCTAATTTCTGTTTTTGAGTACTATGTTAGTTTTGTGTATCTTTCTTTTTTTAATTGAGGTGTCACAGTATAACACTTCTGTGGTTCAGATTTCTGTGGCCAATGCTGTTCCCATGTACTTAGAAAGAAATAGAGATAAGAAAATGATACTTCTTTCTTGGAGAAGCAGCTATTTATCTCAGTCTAAGACTCCTACTTTTCTTGTATGAACTAAGAGGCTGTGTTGTACTAACCTTATATTCAGCTTTATAGAAAGTTATCTATTTCTCATTCCTGGAGACAGTAGTGGAACTTCTTCAGTAGATATGTTTTGTCCATTAGCTCTCAGAAAAAGCAATTTCATGAATATTTTATTATTTACAGCAGAATTTTAAGGGGATGGAGATGTGTGTGCTTTGTTTCTCCCAACATACGCCTTCCAAATCAATAAAATATTGTGGAGAAAGTAACCTCCCTGAAGCTGTCAGGACTGGTTTAGCAAGGCAACTCCTGGAGTCCTAAACTGTCACAGCATCAGCTGGACTTTTAAAGGAGCACAAGGTCAGCTCTGTATAAACTCACTGATAGGTGCTAATCTGTGCTAGGCTGAGAGAATGAGAGCAGCAACCATGGCAGGCAGAGCTTGACTTGGAACCAGAAGAGCTGGGGCATTTGTGATTATGAGGGAGAGGAGTGACAGGAGTCTAGAAGCTGCCCTAGCACATGAAAATTCTTCTAAAGCAAAGTGAGGAGTTAGACCAGAAGTGTCTGGAAGGAGAGCCTTAGTTAGCCACATTGTGGCCAACCTGGAGAAGGTCAGGAATCCTGAGAAGACTCTTTGCTTGGTTGGTTTTTTTAATAGGAAAGCTCTTATTTATTACACATAAAACTTCTGCATTAGGACTTCAACCAAACTGCAGTGAAGAGCATAGCCCTGGTTCCAAATGAGAGAATGAGTGGTGGTTGGGCAGTGAGTTTCAGTAGGTAATGTACAGCCATGGCCTCCTTTGTGCCAGCTTGAGGATACACACAGAGTCAAATTTGAGCCAATCAAAATGGGAACTGTGTATTTTTTACCTCTGGATTAATGTTCAGCCAGATCAGTTCTCTGACCTGTCGTACTCAAGTAGGGACTGCAAAACTTGTCAAGCTGGAATAAGAAAGTAGGTGGGGGAACCTTTTCATAACCAAGCATATCTATGTACCTTAAGGTTTATCTTAAAAATGATCTTTTTTTTTTGTGAGTGTTCATTAAATTATAGGCAGGATGGGAAGGCAGAATTGTAATAGCTAACATTAGCCAAGTGAGGTTAACCTTTGTGTGCTGCTTTTAGATGTAATGAGGACAGAGAGAGAGCCTGATAAAAACTAGCAGAGCTTTTGTGGAGTGTGGCTGGGGAACATGGCATTTCCTTTCATCTGTGACTTGTGCTAGGACTTAAGAGGATGCATCATTTAGTTGCATAAGCTAAACTTGAGTATTTTTTAAGTAATACTCTGTGTGTGTGTGTGTTTGTACATACTCTTAGGTGGAGGAATGCCTTCCTAGGATGCTGTTAGTGCCTTGCAGTGCTTTCATTGCAATGCCCCCAGCCTCTATCAGGTCTCGTGGCCTGATGGGATACCCTCTTCTCTTTCTTGACAGAGAAGTGTAAATGCTGCAAAAATCTAAAATGAAATTAGGAGGAAGTAGCTATGAAAATGGACATTAAAAAGGCATCTGGTGTGTGCTGCAGTTCTCTTCATAAAAGCATAAACGAAGTACAAGTCTTGACTGTATTGATTTGTGCCTTGTATGCAGTTTTTGTTTCATGGCCAAGCACATTCTGAAATCTCTTATGCATATTGTGTTCTTTTTTGCCAGGAACTCGACAAAGAACTTCCAGTGTTACAACCTTACTTTGTTCAAACGCCAGAAGAGGCTGGAAAGACGGGAGCCGGTATGCGAGTCACGTGGCTGGGACACGCCACGGTTATGGTGGAGATGGATGAACTTGTATTTCTCACTGACCCGATCTTCAGCCAGAGAGCTTCCCCGATTCAGCTGTTGGGTCCCAAGCGCTTCCGAGGGCCTCCGTGCACCGTAGCGCAGCTGCCCAGGATCGATGCGGTGTTGATCAGCCACACGCACTACGATCATCTGGACTACAACACCGTGGCGAGTCTGAACGCGCGCTTTGGCAGCGAGCTGCGCTGGTTCGTGCCTCTGGGGCTCCTGCAGTGGATGCAGAGATGTGGTTGTGAGAACGTGATTGAACTGGACTGGTGGGAGGAGAACTGTGTCCCTGGTCATGACGCGGTCACTTTTGTCTTCACCCCTTCCCAACACTGGTGCAAAAGGACTGTGACAGATGACAACAAGGTTCTCTGGGGCAGCTGGTCTGTCTTGGGACCTTGGAATAGGTTTTTCTTTGCAGGAGATACTGGATATTGTTTTGCTTTTGAACAAATAGGTAAAAGGTTTGGACCTTTCGATCTTGCAGCCATCCCCATTGGAGCTTATGAGCCAAGGTAAGGAAATCAGCGTTTGAGCAAAATGAAAACAAATCAAATGATAATGAAGTTTAAATAAATTAATGATAATTGAAATAAATTTAAATGAATTTATAAATTAAAATTAAATAATTTCATTTACGTAAATGAAATTATATACTGATGACAAAAAATACACCCAGAAGTTAAAACTATAGGTGTACTTTATTGAAAAGTATGTGTATGTGTGATGTTTTTGGGGAGTTTTTTCTTCAGGCTTAAAGACAACAAGGATGAATCAGCAGTCTTTCTTCCCTTAACAGTGTTGGAGTAAAAATCTGGAATACTCTGTGCCGTTTTTTCTGAAACAGCATAATTTAATCCAGCCTGTTCCAGTGTATGCCATTTGCTGCATTTTTCTCTTGCTTCCGTCTTTACTCCGGCATTGCAACTTATCTGGAGACAAAGATGACTTGGTTATAGAGTATGAAAGATCTATTTGCTCAGGAGAGCAAACTTTTCTCCTTTTGGAGAAAACGTTTAGACGATAGTACTCATATAATGCTGGAAGGAAAGTATATATGGGCTGGTGAAAAAAAGATGGGACTCCAAATAACATGGTAAAAATTTTGTATCTTTTAAGAACTGCCAAATTCTCTCTTCTGTTTTTCCTGTTCCCTTGGCCTATCTCTGAAGCGCACACTCCTTGGTGTGTACTGCTAGCATGAAGTTTTTTCAGGGATGGTTTTAAAGTTTCGGCCTTAATGCCTTAAGGCACCAGCAATATGTCCTTAACCTATTAAAAATAGAAATAAGAAAAAATCCTTCAAAAAGAGAGTACAATAAATGAACTGCTGCTTGATGGGTATGTTGGTATATGTTGATTTCCTGATCTTGAGTGTTCTGTATGTTGTTCAGGTGTACATGCTTATGATTCTTTCTGTTCTTTGCAATGGAAGTAAAGGAGAAATCTTGCACTGAATAAGATGACACAAAAAAAGTGGTTCTTTGTTTTGGTAGGTGGTTTATGAAATACCAGCATGTGGATCCTGAAGAAGCAGTAAGAATCCATATTGATGTTCAAGCAAAGAAGTCTGTAGCAATTCATTGGGGGACCTTTGCTTTAGCAAATGAGGTAAATTGCAACAGTAAACATGAGTTCAGATTTCCAAGGACTAGACAGTCATTAGTGAAGCTTTACTTATTGCAGTTTAACCTACATATCTGTAAATGTAAACTTAAGATGTGAACTTCGTATGAGTGAAAACTTGTTACTCTATATACTGCTGTTCAAAACAATCCTTAGCTTTTCATAACCAGTTACATAAAATATTTCCATGGTTAAGAAAGTACAGAGTTATTGAAGCAAATGTGAAGATATCTTTGAAGCAAATTTCTGATATCTGGATGCTGAGGAACATAACAGATGAGGACATATGCAGTATTATGCAGTAATAAAAACAAACTGAGTGGTGCATCACTTGGAGATAGTAAGAACTGCATGCCTGTAGGTCAATACAATATTTATTAATTATGTCTGTCTAGTAAATGTATAAACAGCATTTTTAATAGTTGATTCAAGGTTAAAACCAGAAAGGATATGAAAAAAATGAGTTATTCGGAGTCTTTGATGGTTTTTTAATGTTTTATTCCCCTCTACCCCCTCTTAACCACCCCCTCTGCCCAAGCCCACAAATCTAATAAGAAGGTTACCCAGATACCTTCGCAGCAACTCTAAGTGCAGTGAATAGGAAGTATCTACATTTGCTTTGATATTGTCTGGTAGCTGTTTTTCAACCTTGTTTTTGAATCAGTTACACCACTTTATCTCCTAATTCATTCCTGATAGTGTGATCACCTGATCTGTCAAATGTTCTGTCCCGTCTGTGCTCCCGCCCAGCTCATCGTGCGCCTCCGTGGCAGAGCACGGAGGGAACTTAGGACATAGCTTGTCCAGAACATTTCCTGTCCCAATGTTTCCAATAAATTGTGTTACTAGTGCCCGCGGTACGAATGTTACTGTGTATTTAGGAGCACAAAAGGAGATGATTACTCCTTGAGGACGCCTTTCAGAAATGTAACAAACACACCGCGGTAACCTGAGAGGGGCCGCCCTGACGAAGCCGCGTTCGGACGGCACCGCTGGCAGCGAGGGTTTACGGAGCGAGGCAAAGCGCCGGCTGCTGGCGGCCAGCGCTTCCTCCGAAGGGATCTTATTGCTGCATTTGAAGGCGACCGAATTCGGGCTCACAAGTTGAGTCTTACCAGTTACTCTGCAGCTATAAATCAGCATTCTAATCGTCCAAAAACTTAAAATGAACCCAAACATTTTAATTTGACAAATGTCCTTCTCCTCCCCCTGTTTTTTAGAGCAGTGATTTTCTTTTCCCTTCAAAAATATTGCAGTGATATATTTTCCTTCATATTATTCTCATTTTTTTTCAGTATTACTTGGATCCTCCGGTTAAATTGAATGAAGCTCTTGAAAGATATGGCTTGAAAAAAGATGACTTCTTTCTCTTACGCCATGGAGAATCACGGAGTTTGAATACAAATGACCGGTTTGAAAACTGAAACACTGTCAGTTTCTTGTAAGCCCTGTTTGATTTGAACTAGAAATTAATGTTACAATACTAACATAATGTACACAACAGATTTTTTTAGATTGAATTGGATTTCTAAATGCCAGATTTGTCAGTTTCAGAACTAAAGCTTGCATACCAATTTCATGATAAATTTTACTAGTTACATTGTTTATAAATTTAGAGAGGTGATCTAAAAGTGCTTAATTTATATATTAAGTATTGTCTGGGAATAACTTGCTCTGATGTACGCCACTGATAAAAAAAAGATTATTTTTAAACTCTTCATCTTACCTGCAGCAGCAATAATAACTTCAGCACAGAACATATTCTTGGGACTAATGGCTTACTTGAATTATTCGTTGTTAGACTGTCATCTCCCACTTGTCAGTCTTCAGGTTATGCCCTGTACCTTGACAGTTTCGCTGTATGTTTTGTGGGGTGAAGTCTTCCAATACAGTTGTGTTGTTAAAGCACAAGCATGCTAAAATTGTTTCACTCTTCATTTTCATGTGTTAATGAACCACAAATTCTGAATTTTACATCAAAGAAATGTGCCTTTAAAAGAGAGAGATAATTTAATATTGCATCATGGATGTGTAAAACTAACTGCTGGCCAGAGTATCTGCACACTTCTGTTGTTTTGTCTGTGTTTTTAAGTTAGGTCTGAATGTGTCAATTGCAGCACATGAAGTGGTAAAATCTTTTAATGTCACTTGTCCTTGCATTAACTCAGCCTTTTTCTAAGTACCTTTTTTTTTTCCAGTAGAAATTCTTAATTAAGGGCTGTGGTATTTTTTTCTAATAGCTTCCCTATAATTTTAAAGTTGAATGAGAGATTACAACATTGTTCAGTGTTATAAAACTTGGCCAAGTGTGTCTGTATCAAATTGTCTTGCTAATTTACAGAATTAAAGCCTATTGTTGCCAATAAAAAGGGTTGTTATTCTCCTTCATAATTTCATTGGCAAATCATGTTTTGTTGATGATTTCTTTTGTCTGTGGGATATATGGGTTGGTTTGGGGTTTTTTTTTGCTCTTGCCGTACATTTTATTTTCATATCCCACAAAGATAAATGTATATAAAAAAGGCATTATTTAAAGGCGTAAACTCCTGGCAACTAATTAAAACCAGTTAATGAGATTTCATGGTAGGAACAACTAAGGTAATCTTTTGACTGTAGACAGTTATCAAAACTGGTTTAAAACTACCCTGTAGTTGGGTAGTTGTTGAGGGTGTTCAGATGAAGTCTCCTGTATATACACAACAGCTTCAATCACAACTTGGGTGATACAATGTATATTACCTGTTTGCAATTTTGTGGAGGACATCAAGCTGCAAGAAGTTTTGAGTACTTTGAATTATTATTAAGGTTAATCATAAGGTTATGATTAAGGTTGGTTTTGTTGTGGATTGTTTTCTTTTCCTGTTTTTATAATAATCAATAGGTTATTCTGTAAAATTATGTACTTTAGGAAGAGTGAAACTAAAATACATAATACCTAGATAAGCAGCCACAGAGCAGAGAAATACTGAGTTACATGGATCAGAAATTAAATGCCAGTAATGACATGTTTTGTTTTGGATCTGTTAATTCACATTTGGATCTAGAATGGTGACTGTTATGTTTTGCTTGGTGCTGGTAAGATTCCACCAAGGGTGTGAGGTAGGTGGTAAAAAATGAGACATCTTTGCATAAAGGCACATTGGAAAATCTTGCATGATTTCAAAACATCTCAACAGCATTGCTCTATGAAGAAAGCATTTAAAAATAGTTCTTTCTAGACCAGAAAAAGAAAACTGAGATAACACTGTAGCAAGTTCTCATGTATTTTTAGAAAAGGTCACTTGTTTCTGTCAGCCATCAAAGCAATGGATCCGATAGAGATCAACTCTATCAAAAAGATGATATTTGAAAAACTTATTTTTAGCTTGGAGAACATGGAAAGGGACATATAGACATCTCTGTTGAGCTTAAGAAACCTTGTATCAGCTATACCTAGAACAAACTGGTCCTAATGTCTTGTCAGGAGAGGAGAGTGGGTAAATTCTTCATGTCTGGCCTAGTCTTTATTTTTCTTAGTCAAATTCAGTAGCAGAAAACCCTAAATCTACAAAAAAGTTGCAAAACATTAAGTGATTGTAATGTAACTTGCTTCTTACAAACTGTACAGTGTTTTAGGAGCAGTGGGAAGGAGAAAAGGAAGTTCACTGTCAATGCAGCAGTTGTCAAGTTTCTGACTGGGAATCATGCCAACTTCTATTTCTGCCTTAACTGTATTTCTGGTGAGTTTACCTACATGGATAAATTAGATACGTGTAGCTTTACCCCTGTATTGATCAGGGCATGGGTGTGTCACAGTCTCAAGGTCATATTTTTTTTTGCAGTTTTAGCTATTTGCAGTGACCTTCTGAAAATAAGTATCTATTGCATTACAGAAAGAGAAGATAGTAATGTTTTCTTAAGAGCAGAGTGATTATACTAAACGAGAAACATGAAGCACTTGGTAACAGTTTAGGTGATACAGTTCTCTTAAAAACAGAACAAAGTGGAAAACTTTCCTAGCCTGTACATCTGACAGCTTTTTTTAGTTTCTCTGTAGTGGATGTTTTTTAGTAGTTTGGTTTTAGAAGTATTTTCCAGTATGTTTTCTGTTCATCAGTGAAACTGTTCAGGTTCTTTTACAGTGATGTTTTTATGGATTCCACTTCATTTTGAATTAATGCTGGATTGATGACTAAAATTTTAAGGGGGCTAATTCTGCAGAAGCTCTTATTCCAATGAGGCTCCAGTTATAGGAAAAAAAAAAGGGGTAAAGATCTCCAAGGAAGGGAAACTCAAGGCCTACTACAGAATTGGAAGCTTTTGTAAAAATGTGTATGATACTGTTCTTGTAGACATTTTTTTAATAAGAATTGAGAATGCTGAATTGCAGTTGCAGATAATCCTTGACTCCTAATAAAATATTTTTTAAAATACATCTGCTTCCCCTAAAGTGACAATTTTAAAGCCACATAAAATCCTTTCAGTTTTTGTTCAAGTGTAAAAACCTTTCACAGTTGTGGTTAATTGCACTGCAGTTTGGCTAAATGGAATGGATATACTAAGCATACAGGAATGGAGTTTTAGAATAAATTCCATGCAGGCAAGATGAAAAACCTAGCTTCAGTGACTTTATTATGCAGCATTCACTGAAGATACTAATTCTATAGGAAGACAGTGATAGTTTGGTATTGTTTTTATTTAATACTATTTTGTAAGATTTGCCTGTACCAATGTCATAGATAGACTAATAAAATACAAATGCCTAATCTCCAATTGCTAAATCTTGAATGCACAGTTCTAAATTCAACAATTTAGAATTTATTCAACAGGTATTTATTCAACAACTGTAAGTAATTCAAAGTAAAAAAAAGTCTTTGACATTGCAAAGGATATTTTCATTCACTTCACTTATCTGTTTAAAATGCTCATTTTGCATATGAATGCTTTCATGTTTTAAATTGTCCCCATTGCATAAATGTAGCAATTGTGCAGTGGTTTATCAGTAATAATTAAGCTACTGCTTTTCTCTTGCTTGTAAAAAAGTATGTTATGCTCTCTGTATTAAACACACTGCATTCTCTTCTGTAGTAACTCATCTGTGCCTATTAAAATGACAGTATTTAGGCTTTCCTTTTCTCCATCGTTGTATTGTTTACTTGCTGCAGGCTTTTTTAACGTAGCATTGCCAAGATTAGATATTTTCATCAGCTAAGTCTGTTTTAAGAAAACAACACTATTGTGTTAATATTCTCACAACCTGTTCTTTCACTTCTGTGTCAGGGTGGTGCAGCAAAGATGCCAGTCTCTGAGCGAATGGGGCAGAGTCCCTGCAGAGCGTGAA
>WAAG01078504.1:10940-23312 GCA_013390105.1 Tichodroma muraria
GGTCCAGTACATTGGCTATAGAAAGAGCAGTTGAGAAGGATCACTTACAGTACTGGTTCTGTTTGATGGTTTTCCATCTATATACTGACTGTGTGTCTGGAAATTAAGTTTTGAGTTCCTTTTACATAATACAAACTGAAGTTCATGGTATTACCCCTTCGGTGGAAAGGGAAGATTAGAACAGCTTCTGCAAGTTATCATTGATTATTTGGAATTTTACACACTAAGTACAACCAACTATGTCCAAGTGCACAGGCCCTTGCCTCTCCCTCTATAACAATGGTATCTGTATTCCACTACCCTCTGGAATAAAGCCAGCCTGTGAATGAATGTGCACTTGACTACTGATTTTAACCAAGCAGTGTCTAGAATTTATTCTGGAATTGCATATAGATTTCTAATACATTAAAATTCTTCTAGTGCATGCAATATCTACACTGGTAGGCATGTATATATACTAAAAATAAAATGAAGCAGCAAGAACCTTACTTGAGCTCTGAGAAGATGTCTTGTCATGGCTGGGTTTGCAGATAAGTTCACAAGTACTTTCAAAACTTGAATCTGAAGTGAGGAATGTACAAGTTCATTAAAAGCTCCAAAACAGTAAGTACAGCTGTAATGGGCATCAATAATGTCAAAGCTGACTCAGGGAGGAAAAGGTAGAATGGGTTAACTAACCTCCTGAGTATTTTGGTATAGGGAAAACCAAGGTATAGACAAGTTAGAAGCAAATTCAGATTGACTTAAACATCAAAATAAGGCAAGACCCATAAACAAATCCCAGTAGGCCAAATGCAGAATATTTTTAAAATACAAAGAAGATGGTTAAGTACTACATTTAAAATCATCCAAAGCATAGACAAATCCACCTTTGTGCTTTCATGGACCTTGTGATGCTAGTCTTTAAACACTAGGAAAAGGCCATATTAATTCCTGTACTTAAGTGCAATAGGTGTGTTATCTTTAGTGGAAATGTGTGTTTTGGAAGACTGGTTTTGATCTGATTGAGCAATCATGTACACTGATGGTACCACAACATCTTGAATAAAAGCTGAGTTTGGTCCCTAACTGAAGCTCGTTTCAGTCTTACAGTAATTCACAAATAAGCACGGTTTCCAGCTGCAGTCACTAAGGTTGCCAGAGGTGTCATAAGCATAAGGGAACAAAATTCCATAACTTAGGATCACTGTTTGGCATGTTTCCCTAGAGATTCATGCATCAGTGAAGCTTTTCCCATGCAGGTTCTCCTTTGCTCTGTGATGCAGTAGCAATGCTTAGAGCAGAAGAGAATTCTGGAGTTGCTATGGCAAAGGCACAGGGCAATCACAGTGCACCCTGCACTGCTTTGGTAGAGCTGTAGCCTGATGACTCCACTACCAAGATTCCCTTCCCGCCCCCCTTTTTGAATTTATATTGTGAAACTAATACAGATTCATATTTTAGTGCATAAAATCTGTATCATTAATGAATATTTGGTTTTTCTTAGCACAGTCTAAACCATTTTACAAAAACGGTAAGAAACAAGGTAAGTAAAGCAGCTTCATAAATGGCTTGTAAAAATAACACTATCCAGTACCTGTGTCCTTTCAGTTCCTTCTGAAAGCAAATGAAGAAAGCAGGGAATTGAGTTTGTCATCTTTTGGTGGTAGTCATTGGTAACAGACATATTTGTCAACAGCCTGAGTCCAGCTAGCTGCACATCAGAGTTCAGGGGAGCTGACTCAACAGTCCTACAAACTTGTGTAATAAATACCTGGGGAAAGGAGGGAGCAAATAAAGAGAGAACAATTTTTGATAAAGGCATATTTTCTGTCACAAATAGTATCAATGGCCTAGCTACAGTAACATAAATACTTCGTGAACATTGCTGGCTGAATGGTGAGGGTTCTTGGAAACAAGTACTTATTTGTTTTGAATATTTCAAACATCCTAGTGACATGACAGAAGCAGACCATACAGCATTATGCTCACTCATCTTCCTGAAACATAACTTGCTCTGAAAACTTAAATTCCTTTGACTCCATCTCAGAAGTGACACAGATGCTCTAAAGAGTTGTTTTAAAAATCACTTTTAAGTAGCTAACATCTTAAATATCGAGAACAAGCAAAGGACAAGCTTTGAAGTTAAATCCTTCCTCCCAGCCATGTGGCCCATTTACTGGAGCACGCTGTAGGAACAGCAATGACAACTGACATTAACTACTATTTTTACCAATTTTTCTTCTGGATGACAATATACAACAAATCTTGGAGTCCTAACTGAAAAAAAAAAAAATTACCCTTACCAAAGGAGTTATTTCTACTTATACACTTAGACAAATATTGGCAAGTACTACTTAATGAAAATTGCCTATTGCTAAAGATGCTGCAAACTACCACATGCAGTCACACTACCTTTTTATCAAACTACTGAAACAAACTAGCAAAAGTCTTCAAATCTGCCTCAGCTCACCACTTGGGCACTTGATCTATTGATTAATCAGATAAGTTTATTTTTTCTTGATGTTTAGTCCTTTCATATCCATAGCATGTACTGTATTTACCAGTGGAACTTGTTATAATTTATACACACTCTTCTTTTAAGATAGAAGTATCACCTAAAAAATGGGTCTCATACAAACCCCAGGGGCTCAATTACTCTTTTCCCTCACCTAAGGAGTCCTGGCAAGTTCAATCTGCAGTCCATTCTGTTAAACAGCCACTGATGGTGTTCCAGGCACATTTGGAAATCATCTTACCTCACATAATTTTGCTATAATCTTAGCAGCACAATCTATGTTTAATAGTATTTTGTGAAAGCTGAACACAAACTGCATAGGTTCTTGTCTTTTGAAGTAAATGCCAGTGGAGCAATGCATTTCTAAGTTACCCTTTCAGTCATCCAGATCTGCTGACTTGTATGTCTATCATCAAAGCATTCTGGCATCCTGGCTTGTATTCAACAAACACGCTGAAGGACCTGTACTATCTCTTTGCCTCAGTTACTTTGGTTTTTCCCACTAAGAATCTTACCTGTATCTCTTCTTGATTTTTAATATTCATACTCAAATTATTAAGTGCATTTAGTGCTTTTTCTTTAACTTTGGGAACGCAGTTGGAAAGCATCCCTCCAATAACAGAAAGACCATCCAAATTTCGGATTATATCCTGAAACATAGAAGATATTTAATAGGATTTTTTAAAATTCAATTTAAATGCTGAAGCATTCCCTCAAAGTCTCCATATTGACAAAAATGAAGTATGTGAATGAAGAATTCCAGAACTGACTGCTCTGTTTAAAGAGAGTGTTAGCAGATACTGCTTTGTTGCTTCCACTGAAACGAAGAAGTGTCCTGCTTGGGAACAAGAAGTATTAGTTGCTGTTATTTGACAATAGCACATCACCTTTGCTTTTAAAATCTGGTTTGTAAAGCATGCTTAAAGCATTTTAGATTATAAAGAATAAAAGGAAATTAATGGATAATGAGTTTATAGAACAGAGCCAGATTACAGTACCTATAAGTCCTGCCTGAACAGGACAGAATTTCAAGATGCAGCTTCATATTATTATAGTAGAAGTTCTGAAACTTTTCCCATTACACTTGTTTTTATTACTGTTTTAATCTTTCTCACTTAGACTGTAACTGTCCTTAAAAAAAAATAGTTTTTAAAAATAATTAGAATGGACCAGTAGGCTTTGGGCTCCAGTTGCATTGTGTTCTATGAGATGTTAAGAAAGCACTTTTGAGAAGCCAGAATAGACGGCTGTCATAGTAGCAAAAAGGGTGGGACCTTGGAGGTTAAACTGTTAAAAAGGCATGAAAATCAGCATCCAGCTCAAAGTTTTTCTGCATTCTATGTCCAGTTGATTTGGAGATACCTTGATAGTTGCAAAATTGCTAATGTGGAAATAGCACGCAACTTTGTGAGGGATAAAAAATATAGTTTATCTCACTAAATTTTAGGTCTGAACCAGAAAGTATTTAACACAGTATTCAACCCTTTCATTACCATTATGTAATTGTAAACAACAAAAGATATACTTATGGCACTTCTGAAGTATAGGACTCTGTACGGACTTTAAGTGGTTCAAACATGATTCGATAAATTTTGTGAAGCTGGTGAATTATATTATTTGGGCAGAAATTAAGGCAAGACATTTAATGGATTTTAGAACACAAGCTGTCCTAGCTTTCAGTCCTGTGTCACTCTTTAGCAAAACAGCAGCTCTCCTCTGCCAGACTGGCAGGCATAGGACATTGTTGTTTTCTACAGAACAATACTCACTTGATTTACAGAGAAGGCAGCACTGTTGCTGAGAGTGATTAAAGCTTGTTCTTGAATTAATGGATCATCTGTGGCCTGGAGCAAATGAATAAGTTTCTGTAGAGAATCCACATCCATGGTATGGGTTGACACTGGACGACTGCTGTCTGTCAATGTTTAGAAATTAAATACTTGATACTAAGTTTGAGACATTTCACTTAGTTGCTACTTAATTTTTTTTACAAAGCTGAAATTTAGGTCTCAGTGGCAGGACACATTGTTCTAAGTTGTGCCCACCATCATGTCACGGTAAAAAGACTACGTTTTGTGACTGTAAGATTTCCATCCTTTTCCTGAGTCCTCTAATTATCTCATATGAAGGTGGAGAATAAAAGGAATACACAGAAGTTGAGGTGTTTTACTTCCTGGTTAACCAATAGCAAATTTCTTCCGCAAAATTACTAGGAATATTCACCAAACATGGTTTGTTTTTTTGTTTTTTTTTTCTTTTTGTGTCCCCAAAATGAAATGTGGAAATCTGTCTGGGCACTGTAGGAGACCAAATAATGACACTTTGCTAGTACACTGAGGTCCTTTGACAAAGTAACAGCCACAATGTTAGAAACATTGCTGGTCGTGGCATCACTCAAAACAACGGAGGAAGGCTGCTTCGGAGTCAGGATGATGTAATGGAGTACCTGGCCTTTATAAAAGGGCAACAAATGCCATCAAAGGCCATTTTCAGCCTGATTGGAGGCAGAACTATTTAGCCAGCTGAAGAGCTGTGAGACCCGATCTGTGACTGCTGGACTAGTCATAGCTTACTCGAGATGACTTCTGAGAAGCTACCAGTGCTTTAAATTCTACAGCTTTACTTCCAACATCTGACCAGGCAAACACCACAGTGTTCTTTGCGGGTAGCTAAAAACAAAAACAAACCAACAAAAAAACCAACCCACAACCTTTTTCATCCTCGTCTAAACACTCAGTTTAGCTTTGAATTATAGGGGGAACACAACTGCAATAACATAAGTAAACACACTGATCGAACGTACGCTTTGGGGGACCTCTAAAAAAAAATTAAAAATGAGGCTTTTCCAAAAAAAAAAACACGCTCCAGAGTGTTCCAAGTCGCCGCGTGGCTGTGGAGGGCCGGTACGCAGGACTGTGCCACCGCCTCCAGGACACAGAGCCGCCTCCGGGCCCCGAGCCGCGCTGCAGGGCCGCGGGCTGCGAACCCCCCGGGGCCCGCNGCCCCATCCGGCGCGGCTCGGCCGCGGCTCTGCCCGTCCCTCGGGCACCGGGCGCGGGGGCTGCGCCCGAGGTGCCGCAGGGATGCCGAGCCCGCAGGTCCGTGTGCGGGGCGCGGGAGAAGGTACGCCGCTGCGTGACAACGACGCGATGCGGTTTCTGTTTTACAGGAAGGAATCAGTCGCGCTCCGGGTCCGGCCTGGTCCTGCAGCCCGTTCGAAGCAGGCTTCCCGCTCGGGGAGGCGGCCCGCTGGCGGGAAGGGCGGTCCCGCGCCATGGCAGCCCCTGGCGGGGGCACATCATCCCCAAAGTGAGGGGTCGCCGTCTCCGCCGCCCCGGGCCTCCGCCACCCGCGGGGTGTCCAGGCGGTCGGTAGGCTGGTCCCACTGGAGCCGGTGGGACCACAAATTCCCCCGTTATCATCTGTGGCAAGGAGCCATTCGCCATGCTCCCCCACGAAGGGTCCCCCTCACCCCTCAGCAGAGCCCTGGTCGAGGCTCGTTGTGCCCCTCAGCGCTGGCCGGGGCATCTCACACCCCTCCCACTGCTTTCTGCTCTCCTGGGCACGAGTTTGTTCTGCTCATTTTGTCACTAGCATGCTTCAAATGATTTATGAAAACTTTGAGGACAGGAACAAGATGCAACAAAGCAATTCTGCCTTTTAATCTGTGTTAAAATGAGAATTGAAACGAAGTCGAACCCGGTGAACTGCACTGGCACTTCCCCTGATACGTTTAATTTCGTCAGAGTCAATTACAGAAAAACCTCTAGATTCCAGCGGGGTAATTCTTTCCTCGTGAGTGCAGTGGGTGCAATCCATGTTTTCTATTGGCCTGTCAGTCGTAAAGATGGTGCTTGATCATGCTTCAGATACTGGTGGATTAGGTGTTCTCTTTGGCACAGGAGTAAACAGACTTCCATAAAATGTCAGAGTAAAACTGGTACAGCGTGAAGGACTGTGGGGGAAACAGGGATAGTAGGTTTGCCCTTAGAATTTGTAAGGTGATTCTCTGTGTTTCTGTATTTTCCTCCCTGTTTGTCATGTTCACCTCTGCTTGTTACCAAATCTACAGCAGCTCTTTTTCAGTTTTCTTCAAACAAAAAAAGGCACGATGCAGAAATGCAAGTTTAAAAGATATCTTGATAGATTTAAGCTGCCAAAATAGACCCCATTTGCAATCAGATATTACAGCCAGGATTTCCATGGAAATACTAATAAAGAAATCTTGAGCCAATTACAATAATTACAGAGCAGTGCTGCCATATAGACTGAGTACTTCTCCTGGGAGTCTGTCTCCAGATCATTCTTTGCTTTCTAAGCACAGAAAAACAAAATATAAGATGGATCAGCATGAGGTGTGCTTGATTCAGCACTTAAAAACAGCTTATATCTACATTTCCAAGCAAAAGTTGTAGCATTATAACAGCATTATAGCAGCAGTGACATTAAGTTAATAAACTAAAAATGAAAAAAATAAAGATAAGATTAAGGAAGACTCTTTTGAAAAGAACCAGTTAAAAATTTCCCTGTGTAAGATATTTTTATCCTTATTTTTCTTGTTTCTTAGAGGTTGTTGCTTGCTGATATGTAGCCACATTTCTTATTTAATTTTTTTATATTTTAATTTCTTTATGAAGTTACGGTATGCTTGGTGTGAAGTTAAATGAGACGATACTGGTCCTTTAGTTAAGGAACATCAAAGCTAAGATGAGACCTTTGAACATTTATACACATAGTCTCAAAGTTGAGGATATAGAGTTCTAAAATGGCCCATTTGCTTAAGTCTTTTTATGATGAGGTTGTGGTTTGGACATGGTCCAAACAAATTGAAGTCCAAGTAATCTTGTCCAAATAATTTAGGATTCCCTGCTGCATCTGAGAATTTCCTTCCTGTCTGATTTCTGTCTGTTCTCATCCAGATTTACTTTTAAACAGTATTCATTGAAAGTTAGGCAAACTGTAATACTGCAAACACTCTTGTGTGTGACAACTTCACTTGTAGTTAGTAGCTGTATTCTTACAATGTCAGAATTAAATATGGATGAAGAGCTGGCCTAAGATTTGAGGATTGCAAGATGAGGTGTTGCAATTCCTTCCTTATTTAATTAATATTCTCAAACAGAGGCACTGCATTCCAGTATATCACTGGAGAGATTGGATTTCTTGTATTGGAAAATTTTCAGAACACCCGAAGGAGAAGAAGTTGTCTGTTTCTTTGAAAAAGGGGGGAAAAAAGGTGAACACTACTTGAAACAAAATATGGCAGTTACATATTGGTTTATCCAGCAGAGGGAGTAGCTTACTAATGTTGGGAATGGCTTTGGGACTGCCCATATGGAAAATTTGTGATAAAAAACATTTAGCTATTTATTATTTAAAACATTGCATGCCATGAATTACAATGATAAGTGATGCATTTATTTTTTTTTAACATAGTCAATGGTCAGCCATGCCTGGCAAATTACATTTCTGTTAAGAGGGTTGAAAAGATGCTAAGGTTGGAATTGGTGTGTTGACTAATGTTGTAAATATTCAGATGTCTAAACTGAAGACAACGGCCTTTAATTTTGTCTTCACCTTTTCATACTGGTCTTGGCTTAGGTTCATGGAAACAGAACAGTTTGGGTTGAAGGGAACCTTCAAAGAACATTTAGTGTAACCACCCTGCCATGGGCAGGGACACCTTTCTTTTACTTGATCAGCTTGCTCAAAATACTGTCCAGTCTGACTTTGAACGCTTCCAATTAAGGGGCATCCCAACAACTTCTGTTCAACTACCTTCAGAAATCCCTTCCAATTCACATTATCGTCTGATTCCCTTTCTGCACTGTGTAGATTAGAGCATGTGTACCGATTAGAGCATGGAAGGCCTGTCGAGCTGTTTGCTCTGCCTGCCTGCCTTGCTCTCTGCCTCTGCAGGGCGAGGGGTGACTTGACAGGGTGCCTTCTTTGCCTCTATGCCGTGCATGGCTTTTGCTCTTTGTCCACAGCATGGGTTTGATTTAGAGCCTTCCTCTTTTTCTTTGTCCTCCCACCATGCTTCCTGTAAAGGATTCAGGCACAAGTTCCACATTAATTTAATAACAACAAGAGACCGTGTCTTGAAAGGAAGATAGCATTGCATGCCATGTTTTGACACTTTTACCAGGCACGAGAACTTTTTGTTTATAGTTTCCAATAAATATTCACTTAAATAACTGCAATTTGCCCATATACATTAATATACTTTGAATGCTCTTGCTGTATGTGAACTGAAAGTCCAAAAGTAAATGATCCTTGCCCTTTGGCTGAAGATAGCTAAAGGACAAATGGGAAAAAATGGGTCATTGGTTTTTGTGCATTGTTACTAAAAGATAACATAAAATTGTATGACAAAATAATCCTGAAAAGCAAATATTTTTTAGCTGCATTTTGTTTTGTAATATTGGTTACAGGATCAATTTTTGCCCAGCTTCCCATTCAACATACTCTTTACCTCAGAGTATTAAACTTGTTTTACATTTTGTTTCTTATTAAGCAAATAAAATTATCCAATCTTATATATATTATTTTTTTAATGCACATTAAAAGCAATTAAATCCTTAGTAGGAATTGCTAAAGAAATGACACTTATTTTACTATCCTAAACTCAGTACTCAGAAGTCTAGCAATGGAATTATGCTGATGCATGCAATATTACGTTTAAAAATTGAATGAAAGGGAACTGATAAAAAGAAATGTCTCTATTTTGCAGTACTTTAAAAGATTCTGGTAAACTGTTGTTTATTTTAAAAGCTTCATAACTAGATGCTACTTTGCTGTAAATAAAAGGAATTAATTTGCAGTTTCTTTTTGCAGGTGCCGCTTTGTGGTATATTTATTGCTCATCCAGAAGATCCACTTACATTTTTAGAAGAAAAGCTCAGAGAAATAATGGCAAAGGGATTAGATGCTTTCTTATGATACATACTGAATTATTCTGTATGTGTGTGTGTGTGTGCTATGTGGTTGATAATATTGCACTTGGTCTTTTAAAATGCGCTAACGGTACAGCATCTACTATGTAGACTGCAACTTAAATGATCATATTGCTTTTTATGCAAATATTGATGGCATGTGATATTGCAAAAACACTAAGACAATATCTCTAAAAACATAGAATATATTTTGTTTTTATATCTATGGGTTTGGGAAGGTCCGGGGTTTTGTTTGTGCTTTTTTTTTGTCTACAGAATATTTAATGAGTGTAGCCTTTGCTTAATCCTCCTCTTTGTTTAGTTCATATATTAAACCCTTACTTTTGTGGTAATCAAAACTGAGGTGATGTTAAGTATTTTAACTTCATTGCAGTCCACAGTACATTTACCTACATGAACCAGGCATGTGGCCTTCAAGCACTGGATCATTAAGTGAGGTATTTCTCATTTTTTCTCTTCTCTGTGTGTTCTTTCAGCCTTTTAAATGAAGACAGCACAGCGTGAGATAAAAAAAAATAAGGATTTAGTTTTGTTTATACTGGAATCTTAGAAAATAATGTGATATTTCTTGCTTTAATATTCTCTGCAATTTTCTCGTTGAAATTTTCAATGGATGTGAATAATAAATCCTTAATATTTGGATCCACTCACTAAACAATTGAGTCAGTAAATTGGCATGCAGTGTGACCGGATTTTTCTCTTGATTATCTCTGTATAACTGTACTCAATTTTGTCTTCTGTTAGTACATCTGTCCTGAGTTCACAGCAATTACATTTCAGCTGTTTCCTCTTTTGCTAACTATTCAATTAGTATTCAAGTCAGTCCAAAAGTGGAATGCTTGATTTATGCAGTACATATATACAAATACAAACTTGTTGCAGTTAAATCCTCTCATGGATTTTCTCAGGAGTAAGAGCAATACATGAGATAAACCCCAGTATTTTATGAGGCCCATTGCTTTTTGTACTTTCAAAGGATCATATTTTCTGTTACAGTGATATTTTTAACCCGTAGTCTTACAGTTTTGGTTTTGTAGAAATTCAGACAGGTTTATTAAAATACCAGTTATAATCATGTAGTAAATGGTTGACATAACAATGAGTCATGAAACAATTTTTGCAAAGAGTAACTAAAATATTTAGTGTGTTAAATAGCTGAATACAGCTGATCAATAAGAGTGGATATGAGGGATGAAAGCCTGAATTTCAGTTACTGAGCTTTCCTTCAAGCACACAAACTAGTTCTGGTTTGTATGCTAATTTAACTTTTTCTTTAACTTCCCTTTGTAAAAACAGTAGTGTCATTTGGTAGTGAAGTACTTCCAACTATACAGAGAAAATTATACTTGAATGTTCATCACTTCAAATTAGATCCTTTAATTTGCAACAATCAACGTGGAAAAGACAAGATTTAATTTTTTTTGTGTGACTCAAAACATTTATAAAATAGCACTACTTCATATACTGTCATAAATTATTTTTTAGATGATTGAAGAATTGTGTGCAAAAGGATGTGACTTTTAGAGTAGAAACTTAATGAAGCTTTTTTTGGGTAATTATATGTATTTTACACATATTTCAGGAACATCATGGGAAAAATCTTTTACCAAAGCAGTATTTATGTTGTTCCTTTGTGTAAGGAAAATGTTTTTGTTTTAATACAACAACATAAAGAGAGATTACAAACTTAGATTTGGTATTAATTTTCTCTAATGTTATTCTGTGTTAAAACTCATCAGTTCTGACTTTACTCCTGTTCCAAGCCTGACATTTCTGTACTTTAATCAGCTCTATTTGTGAGAAATATGATGGTATACCCAGAAATAAAAGGATAATTTCCATTTAGGTCTGAAAGTAAACAATCTGTGTTCTTTTATGCTCTTTCTTTGGTTTTCTGTGCTTGGGATTAGGAAGATCATACTTTATGTAATCTTATTTTTTCTTTGAAAAATGGGGATAATACCTAGATATGTTTTAAAATATGACAATCACAATAAATAAACATGTCCACTGGTTTCTTTGTTATGTGTATAAAATTTGATGATCCTCCATTTAAAATTATGTAAGGTGGGCTATTTTGTTTTGAAAAGCATACAGTGCTTATTGTATAGGAGGTAGAATTCTGCTAGGAACACTGGTGTAAATCCTTACTAAGAACCATGGAATGACAGAATTGGCAGGGAGGTGAATGTTTTCAAGCTGTGCTGTGGTTAACCTTGGTGCAGATTTGTCCAGGGTGGTTTTAGTCATTTTAAATATCACAGGTGTTGGAGACACACCAATCGCAGCAGGCAGTATATTCCAGTACTTCATAATCCTTTCTACTACAAATATTTTCCTAACACAGGAAAAACCTTCTTGCAAAAAAAAAGCCCAAACCCACCACCTTTTTTAAAAAAAATCTTATTGTCTTGTACAATAAAGGACACAGAAGATTATTCATTTTTCCTTCAGTGAAGCCTTCCTAAGATTGTCTCAGCTAAGAGTTTTGTTAATTATCACAGATGTTGGACTGGAACAGAACATGTTCCATTTATAATTTCTCCCAAGTATATGAATTTTTTGACTTCTTTTTTTATTATGAAACAAGGGAGATTTTGGCATATGAATGTAGCCATGGAAAGTCTAATTCATTCAGCAAGTCAGATATAGAGAGATAGTGTATTTTAATATATCGATATGTAGCGATATATGACTCATTTGAAGTACACTTTTATTCTGAATCTAATTATTTCTTATTGCTTAGTCTGGAAGGAAAATGGGATTTTTACAAAAGGTTAAAATTGGTATGATATAAATTGAATTTGCATTCTGTTACATTGGGGCTTTTCATATTGCCAAGGAAATATGAATAGCACTTAAGTAAATGCATGTATCTAGCACTTTTAAATTGTTTTCTATAAACACTCAAATGTCCTC
>WAAG01078522.1:0-10918 GCA_013390105.1 Tichodroma muraria
GTTCTTCCTCGTGTTGAGGTG
Source organism: Tichodroma muraria (assembly GCA_013390105.1). NCBI lineage: Eukaryota > Metazoa > Chordata > Aves > Passeriformes > Sittidae > Tichodroma > Tichodroma muraria. The sequence goes on from WAAG01078522.1 coordinate 22, forward strand.
GAGCTCCAACAGCTGCAGCTTAGCTGTTGCTGTCCCTGTTGGTGTCAGAGCTCTGCAGTCTCTGCCTCTGCTCTGGAAGCTCAGGGCCCAAACCACGGCTTTGCCTTCACACCACAAAGGCCTTTGCTCTCACCTGCCCGTGCTGGGGGATCCTGGGTGGTGTCCTGGGCTCCCAGCAGTGTCCCCTGTGTTGCAGATGTCCCACGCTGCCGTCAGTGGCCTCTGCAGGGCCATCAAGCTCCAGTGTGAGCTCTACTCCTCCCGGCAGATTGCCATTTGTCTGGACCCCTACTGCGGGCTGGGATTCGTGCTCTGGTGCCTTTGCAGGTGGGACTTGCTGGGGGGAAAGGGGCAGGTGGGCTCGTGGCTGGTTGGGAGTGGGAAACGGGTCCTTGTGGGTGTGATCACAGACGTGTTGTCGTTACAGAACGGCTTCATTTACGGTGGGGGGGGAATTTGTCTTGGGACTGACAGCAACAGATCAGCAAGATGCTGGCCCATCTTGATTACGTGTGCCAAATATTCCTGGCTTCAGAATGTTTCTCTTCCCTTTCTTCCTTGGTTGCATGTTGCAGTAAGGGAGTTTTTGTTCTGTGTGGGGTTGAGCCAGTTCTCTTCCTTCACTATCAGCGTGTGTTTGTGTGTGGATAAATTGTTATTCTTGTACAGTAAGGTTAAAGTTTACATATTCTTATAAAGTAAGTTTTTTTCATTTTTAAAATGCTGCTGCTCCAGTTTGCCTCAGCTGCAGTCCCACAACCTGCCTTTGAACTAGCAGGAATGTAATGTGCAAATACAGTAAATATTAATTTAAAGATAACTACAAGCTTCACTAAAATGTTTTCTCCCTTAATGTTCTTCACAGTGTGTATTCTGGACATCAGTCAATTTTAATTCCTCCTATGGAGCTGGAATCCAATCTTTTTCTCTGGTTATCTACTGTCAGCCAGTATAAAATAAGGGATACTTTCTGTTCCTATTCAGTCATGGAACTGTGTACAAAGGGACTTGGAAACCAAGTTGAAATGTTAAAGGTAAGAAACATTTCCTGAGTGTTACGTTGCATAAATTAAGGAAACTCTGTTAGTAAAGCAAATACAATTGTGACATATACATTATATATTGATGTGCATCAATATATACATAGATATAGATATACATTGATATTGGTATATATTGATATAGATAGATATATATTGACATACATATATGTTGATACAATTGTTAAATATAAATTTTCCTGTTGCACAAGTCTCCAGGGCAGAGGTGCTCTGAAAGCAAATCTGCAGAAGCTGCAGCCCCGGGAGAGGAGGGGGCTGGGAAGGAGCAGGGCTCTGGCAGTGCAGGGAGCACCTCTCAGGGCCTGTCAGGACAGCCCTGAGCAGGGAGGATCCCGGTGCTGCTCTGCAGATTCCTTATGTAACAGTCTGCAGTGGAGGCTCAGACCAGCACATGATGGAAAGCACATGCCAGGAGAGCTGCTCAATGGAGGTGTGTTCTCCTTGGAGATGAGAGAAGGGAAAAAATAGCTCCATGCCGTGCCTGAGGTGGCTTTTTCCCTGGGATTTCCTGGAATGGTGGCTCTGTGAGATGAGATCAAGGCTCAGCCCTGTTCTTTGGGTGGCACAGAGCTCTGCAGGTGCCTGGGCTGTGTCACCAGGTGAGCAGCACGTGGGAGCTCCTGCCTGGTGCTGGTCAGAGCATTCACCGTAGAAATAATAATGGATTCAGGTCCCAGTGTTGTTGGAGAGTCAGTGCAATGCCAGCGGATGGTTTTATTCTGCCTGGGTTTGCTTTCCATCTGTATAAGCAGTGACTCGGAGGTGTGATCTCAGCTGGGCAGCTCTGCTGGGAGCTGGGGCAGAGGAGGGAGCACTGTCAGTCCGTGTCTCGCTCCGGCTGCGTTTCCAGGCTCTGGTCAGACACGACTTACAGTTACAAATAGAATCAGAAAAAGGGAAAGTAACTTGGAACACAAGGACCGAGTTTGTCCTGCGTTTCCCGAGTAATTCCAAGGGATAAGAAGCAAACGTAACTTCTCGAAAGGGGACAGATGAACACCTCCAGCCCTTTGCCTCGTGTTTGCCTGCAGGCCCGAGGCATTAACCTGTCCTGTGTCCGGACCTGCGTGGTGGTAGCAGAGGAGCGGCCGCGGGTTTCCCTCACTCATTCCTTCTCCAAACTCTTCAAGGACATCGGGCTGTCGTCCCGAGCCGTGAGCACCACCTTTGGCTCACGGGTCAACGTGGCCATCTGTTTACAGGTAAGGCTTCCCAGGGCTCTCCCTTGTCGCTGGCAGCAGATTGCAGGTGTGTTCCCCACTCCCCACACGCTTCCGAAGCCCGACGTCTGCCCTGTAGGGAACAGCTGGCACAAGATTTAAGCAGCTTCTCTCATTCTCAGCTGCCAAATCGTATCACATATGCTCAAAACAAGTGAAACGTGAATCTCAGCTGTTTATTCCCACGTAAACAGTGCCTGGTTGCTCCAGGCTGGTGGCTGAGAGAGCTTGGGGTGTCTCCCCCCTCCCCAAGGCTCCTTCCCACACAGGTGTCCCAGGAAGTCACCTGCTTACTGGGGGGTTTCCCTCAGTGCAGCTGCAAAGGTGGGGGAATATGAGTAGTAAATCTGCTGCAAGAAACCCCTGGAAATGTTTCTGGGCTCAGGCAGAAGTTACCCTGACTGCTCTAAATACATCAGTGGTTTTCAAATATTAACTCCTCAGGGAACATCGGGGCCCGATCCCACCACGGTGTATGTAGACCTGAAATCCTTGAGACATGACAGGTACTGTAAGTTCACTTAAACCAATTTATTAACTGTATAAAACCCTGTAGTGGTGCTGAGTTTTCACACCGCTTCAGACACTTCAGCTCTTTTTTTATTTTTCCCCTGACAATGTTCTTTGTTTACCTTCAGAGTCCGTCTGGTGGAACGAGGAGCTCCACAGAGCCTGCTGCTTTCTGAGTCTGGGAAGGTAATTCCATGACTCCCCACTTCCCACAGCCCTTGTGCTGTAGCTGGGAAGGACAGTCCTGTGGCATGGGAGGGGGTGGCACTTGGTTACACTGTCCCTCTGGAAAGTCCGTTTGGTTTATAAGGAATTACCCCTGGAACTGTTGGGGGAATTGGTCCATTTTGCAGTAAATGAACCATATCAGAAGTGTGGGCTCTGGTATTCTTGAAATCAGCCTGTATTTGGGATTTATTGTAGCTCTTACTCCCTCATAGCTTTATAGAAAGAGATTTTCCTGTAGTTTTTTAGCTGAATTCTTCAAAATTAAGGTCCAGCAACATGTACAGGCCCAGAATATCTTACCTGTGTGGCCCTGGAGCCATGGAATACACCCATGCCCTGATCTTGCCTTGCTGTACCTGTCCTGGCCTGTTTTATCCCTGTTTGTGATGTCCACGGGTGAAATCCTGCCCTGACTGAAGAGCCTGTGTGTTTTATTATGCTGAAGGTAATCCAACCAACAGGGATTGCACATTTCCTTCTTGTGCTCCTTAGATTCTGCCTGGAGTCAAAGTGGTCATTGTCAATCCAGAGACTAAAGGGCCTCTGGGAGATTCTCACCTTGGGGAGGTAAGTGCAGGTTTTGCTCCTTGGGGACCTTTTCCTGCTGCTCCTTGAGCTTTTCTCTGCTGGGGAGCAGTTTGGAGCTGTGGTACAGGCCTTTGTAAAAGGGATTATTGCTGGAGCGTTCAGAATTTGGGTATTATTTCACTGTCAAGTTTAAAGAAAACCCACTTGAAAAGAAGCTTGTTCCACTCTAAATCTCACAAACTGTCTCCCAGATAGTGTAATTTACATTTGGCTTTCTTTATCTTGATTGCACACCAGTATATTGATCTGTGTTGATGGATTATTATCCAATTTTGGACTTGACATGTTAAAAATCCACAATTTATTTCCTCGGGTGAATCCTCAGTTACAGTTACTGCAAGATTACATCTCAAGATGCATTTTTAAGATTCTGTGGGGTATTTGGAAGTTTGAGCTGAACTTTTTTGATCTGAAAAATCACAGATAAAAACCTTCTGGAACCTTCTTGTTGCAGTTCCTCTACCCGCTCCTCCGGGGCAGACGCTCCGGGCGGGCAGCGGCGGGATCTGACCCTTCTCCCCCTCCCTGCACAGATTTGGGTGAACAGCCCCCACACAGCCAGCGGCTACTACACCATCTACGACAACGAGACCCTTCAGGCCGACCACTTCAACACCCGCCTGAGCTTCGGGGACGCGGCGCAGACGCTCTGGGCTCGCACGGGGTACCTGGGCTTCGTGCGGCGCACCGAGCTCACGGCGGCCAGCGGAGGTGGGGCTGGGCAGGGACACGGCAGCCTGGGCGTGTCCGTGGGGATCTGGTGTGCTTTAACCCAGGGCTGTACCTGGGCAGCCTGGACATTCCCATGGAAGTCTCATGGTTTAACCCAGGGTTGCACCTGGGCACAACTGGCAGGGACACGGGCAGCCTGGACATTCCCGTGGGGATCTGGTGTGCTTTAACCCAGGGCTGCACCTGGGCAGCCTGGACATTCCCGTGGGGATCTGGTGTGGTTTAACCCAGGGCTGTACCTGGGCAGCCTGGACATTCCCGTGGGGATCTGGTGTGGTTTAACCCAGGGCTGTACCTGGGCAGCCTGGACATTCCCGTGGGGATCTGGTGTGGTTTAACCCAGGGCTGTACCTGGGCAGCCTGGACATTCCCGTGGGGATCTGGTGTGGTTTAACCCAGGGCTGTACCTGGGCAGCCTGGACATTCCCGTGGGGATCTGGTGTGGTTTAACCCAGGGCTGTACCTGGGCAGCCTGGACATTCCCGTGGGGATCTGGTGTGGTTTAACCCAGGGCTGTACCTGGGCAGCCTGGACATTCCCGTGGGGATCTGGTGTGGTTTAACCCAGGGCTGTACCTGGGCAGCCTGGACATTCCCGTGGGGATCTGGTGTGGTTTAACCCAGGGCTGTACCTGGGCAGCCTGGACATTCCCGTGGGGATCTGGTGTGGTTTAACCCAGGGCTGTACCTGGGCAGCCTGGACATTCCCGTGGGGATCTGGTGTGGTTTAACCCAGGGCTGTACCTGGGCAGCCTGGACATTCCCGTGGGGATCTGGTGTGGTTTAACCCAGGGTTGCACCTGGGCAGCCTGGACATTCCCGTGGGCATCTCATGGTTTAACCAAGGGCTGCACCTCTGCTGACCCAGGCTGGGGATGAGCAGAGGGAGCAGCCTTGGGGAGAAAGGGTTTTAAGTGCTGGAAATGCCCCAGGAAGCCCCCGAGCCTGGGCTGAGCCCCCAGCACGGGCAGCAGGGGAGGGGGGTTCTGCCCCTCTGCCCTGCTCAGGTGAGACCCCACTTCAGGCTGGAGAGGAGAAGCTTTGGGTGAAGGAGCTGCAGGAAAGATGGAGAGAGACCTGGAGTGCCAGGACAAGGGGCAATGGCTTCAAACTGCCAGAGGGCAGGGTTAGAGGGGATATTGGGAAGGAATTCCTCCCTGTGAGGGTGCTGAGGCCCTGGCAGAGGGTGCCCAGAGAAGCTGGGGCTGCCCCTGGATCCCTGGAATTGTCCAAGGCCAGGTTGGACAGGGCTTGGAGCAACCTGGGATAGTGGAAGGTGTCCCTGTCCCTGACAGGGCGTGGGACTGGATGGGCTTTGAGGTCCCTTCCAATGCAAACCATTCGGGGATTCTTTAGCTTATACAAGAGACAATTTGTTTTATCAAAATTCCCTTTACTCCACCTCCTCTCCTCTGTCCCCAGAGCGCCACGATGCCCTGTACGTGGTGGGAGCACTGGATGAGACTCTGGAGCTGCGGGGGCTGCGGTACCACCCCATCGACATCGAGACCTCGGTGTCCCGAACCCACAGGAGCATTGCTGAATGGTAAAACAGTCCTGAGCACCGGAGCCATCCTAGCCCAGCTGAAATGTAGCAGTTTAGGCAAAGATGCAGGGCTTTATCTGGAAAAAAATAAAAATAAAAATAGGGAAGTTCGGGGGGTTTTGTGTTGCCATTTCCCATCTGCAGAGGAGAACGGACTCGGTGTTTTCTCACAAGCCTCAATTCAACACAGAAATGATGATTTCCTTCTCTGGGGTGTAAAGAGCCATTTCTCAGTCAGTGACAGCAGCGTTGGGTTCCTGTCTCACACAGGTAGTGCTGAGATAGGTCTGGTTTTTGTCACATCGGGACCAAGTCCTGTCGGAGTTAGGTCAGAAATAGCCCAAAGCAGGTGGGAACCTCCATCTAAGGATAAAGAACTGGAAACCTTGGATCTTTGTGGCAATAACTGGGTTTTGTGTTGTTTCTCCTTTGTCGCTTCAGTGCTGTGTTCACCTGGACCAACCTGCTGGTGGTGGTGGTGGAGCTGTGTGGCTGTGAGCAGGAGGCCCTGGATTTGGTTCCTCTGGTCACCAACGTGGTCCTGGAGGAACATTACTTGATCGTGGGGGTGGTGGTGGTGGTGGATCCTGGAGTCATCCCCATCAACTCCCGAGGCGAGAAACAACGGATGCACCTCCGGGACAGTTTCCTGGCGGATCAGCTGGACCCCATTTACGTGGCCTACAACATGTGATGGGAGCACGGAGTGATGAGGGTGGCTGTGGAAGTGAAGCTGGTGAAAATTACTAATACTTGATCTAAACTTTGAGGTTGCTGCCACATTCCCTCCCTCCCGTCCCGGGGGGTTTCAGTCCCGGCGGGGTGAAGGAAATGTGGGAAGCAGCAGCAAACGTTTGTAATCGTTTACTGAACCATGAGCTTTAGAGAACTGCAAAGTGGGAAAGTGTGTGAGCTACGAAATCCCCAAGGCCTTTACAGTAGTGTTACTTTTTCACCCGTTGTACATATTTGTATTTTTATCTAATCCCGGGTTAGGATTCTATAAGGGGAGGGTTTATTTAGTTAAGATAATAAACTATTAAGAAAAGGGTCATCGGAGTTCTGCAGTTCCCTACTCCGTGATCTCCTTTGCATCTGGAGCTGTTCATACCACGGGATCACACAACTTATTGACAATTGTGCCATGACCAAATCAATAACTTACGGAATCAGAGTTACTTATTCATATAGAGATTTCTGGAATTTAAAAAGAATTTTGCCTATATTTTAAATATGTAAATATTATTATACATAATTCACTTAGATAGAAAATTAACTTGGCTAGTGAGGACAGCTGAAGGTTGATGTTTTTAAGGACAGGTGACTTTTGTGGTCCTCAGCATCCTGGCATTGGCTTAAGACACAATGTGAGATGCTCCCACCTTCCCCAGGTTTCTGATTTCATTTGTATCTTTATTCTGGCCAGAAGTGTGTAGAGCCCATTGGTTTTAAGGCCCATCTTTCTCCAGGAGGCTGAATTCAGCACGGAATTGGGTAGAAATGGCAGTGCAAGTCCCAAAAGGAGCTGAGGGACAGCCTCTGCCTCATCCTGTGGCACTAGGTGTGGAGAGGAAAAACATTCCTCAGCTTGACACACAGGTGAATTCCCTGCTTGTGCCATTCCCTCGGGATTCCTTCAGCTCCCTGCAGACAGAGCAAGAACTACTGGGAATAGGCTTTAGTGGAGACTGGGAGCAAACAAAAATGCTCTCCTCAAATGCATTCCTTGAATTCCAGGTTTCAGTGGGATGCAGTTTTTCTTTTCCAGGAGGATACAGTAATTCTGGCAAACACATTGTTAAATAATGTTGTGAAAATTGCTGTGCCAGCCTTCCACATCCTGTGGCGTTAGGGATTGGGAAGAAAGAGAAGCCTTGAAGCAGCAGGTACAAGCTCTTCCTGCTGGGAAGCAGTTCCACATGGGCTGGGGGAAAGCTGGTGGTTGAGCTTTGACTCAGAATTATCTTTTTTTTTTATTTTTTTCTAAAATTCTTCATCTTTTAACAACAGTTACACTTCTCTGGGTGCTAATATATGATTTTGGAAGCCTTGGGAGCTGCTACCAGATCCTGCAACAGGGTTTTTTGAGTCAGACGTGGTATACAGTGTAAATAAACTTTTCAAATGTTCCAGATTACCTCACGTGAAGTTTTTAGGCAGTTTTTAAAAGGTTTGTGGTGTGGACTTGGAAGATCCTGTGGCAGTTACTGGAACAGAGTCCGGTGGATCCACGAGCAAACCCCAGCTGTGTCCTTGAAAAGCTCCTGCTGCATCCTCGTGGTTCCTCACTGAAAACAGGAGATTTAAAACTCAGATAAGAAGTTTCAAATGATATTTTTTGAAAAAATATTTGGTGGGGGAATAGGAACTGGAAGTTTTGTGGCAGGTCTGGACTTAAGATTCTTTGCAAACGCTTCGGGTTTCAGGGGCACATTTTGGAACCTTGTCTGTGTTTTCCACAGTATCAGCCAACACTGCAGAATATGCACAAAATCTTCAATATATTTAGTTTTAACGAATTGAACACAAAGTGGGGACAGTGGCAGGTCAAACTGTGACTAAAACAGTTGGTCCTGCAGCTTATTTCGGGTGTAAAATGCACAAAGGTTGTTCTCCCCTTTCAGCCAGAAAATTCCTGTTATTCCATGTTCTTTGTCACCATTTTTGTGTTTCCTGCACAGCCCAGGCCTGGCCAAGCAGCTTCACTCCAGTGTGACCTTTCCAGGGAAAACTGGTGGTCTTGAACCTTTTTCTTTACTCAAAGCTTTAGAGAAATTGTTTCAACAAACACTTTTTGTCCACTGAAGTAGATTTTAAGTCCAATTCCAGGATTGTCTTTTATTTTTATTTGTGATTCTTCACAAATAAAACAGTGTGTGTAAGAATTCCATCAAATGTGGCAGATGAAATTCCTGAAATGGCATTTTTGAATGTGACTGGATTGATTTTTTTTTTCCTCCTTATTTTTTGGTTTGGATAGGTACCAGTAGCTCCCTTTTGTTCGAGGTTTTACCTTGCAAGTTTCCTGTGTGCTCCAGGTCTTCCAGCACATTCCATTTCTGTGTGCTGGAGAGCTGCAGGATACAGCCCTGCCCATGGCATGAGAGAACATTCCAGGGACAAGGAGAAGCTGCTCAGTTTGGCTCCCCTGAATTCCCTGAGTGCTTTGTCCGTGTTCTGGCACAGTGCTGGAGAGGAGGAAGGATGGAGCTGGAGCTCTGGAATCCCCAAATTCCACCCCCAGCTCTGCTCAGGACTTGCCGTGAGCCTTCCACAGGTCATTCCACTCCTTCCTCTGTAGCCGGGGATGATCTTTCCATATTTTTTGGGAACAAAGCAAGCTCCCTTCACTCCAGACATTGGCAGGTGGGCAGGGCTGGGTGCTTTTTTGTGACTGCAGCTGCTGGGGCTGCACAGGGCACATTGTTCCCTTCTCTTGCCCCTCAGGTTCCAGCTTAACGACTGCAGCGAAACAGAGAAACTGGGAATTTTTCCCACTGGACTGAAGCATTGTGTGTGTCTCGCTGTTTCTGAATCTTCTCTGAGCAAACGCTGTGGGAACAGGACAGTTTTGTCCCGTTTTGTTAGAATTTGCACTTCATTTCTGGTTTAAATCAATTCAGCTGTGTCCTACTAACTGTCCTAAAATAAGGTTATAAAAATGAGATCAGTTTTAGCCCTAGATGCATTTTTTTCTTTTTGCTTTTATTTCTGTCAACCTCTTTCTCATTGTCCAATCCAGACTCCGGCATTCTGTAATTATGTATAAAGGTTTTATTTATTTAAAGTTAGATTAGTTACATTTTTAAATTTAACACCTGGCTGGACAGTGTCCCATTAACGCATTGATTGTGTTTCCTTTGTCTTGTGTTAATAAATATTGATGCCTGGTTGCTTGTTTAGTCCTTCCAGCGCTGTTTCCATGAAGGAATTTTATTTTTAAGGAAGAAAACGCGGGTTAAAATTGATCCTGGGCAGAGGGAGAACTTGTAAGTATCTTACATTTTGTCAGTTGTATCGAGAAGTGTTGGAGCTCTGAGGCTGTGAAGGAGCTGGGCTGGGCAGTGTCCTGTACCTGTAGCTTTGGGAATCTGAGTTTTTGGGGATCAGAGCAGGGAGTGGAGCTAAGGAAGGGGCTGGAGCAGCAGGAGGGGGGAGCTGGAGAATTCCCGAGGGAGCTGGGAAGGGGCTCAGCCTGGAGAAAAGGGGGCTCAGGGGGGCCTTCTGGCTCTGCACAGCTCCTGACAGGAGGGGGCAGCCGGGGGGTCGGGATTTCTCCCAGGGAACAGGGACAGGAGGAGAGGGAACGGCCTCAGGCTGGGCCAGGGGAGGCTCAGGGTGGAAATCAGCAGGAATTTCCCCATGGAAAAGGGTGGCCAGGCCTTGGAACTGCCCAGGGAGTTGTGGATCCCCATCCCTGTAGGCGTCCAGGGAATTCCTGGAGGTGGCACTCAGAACTCCGGGCTGAGGACAAGGTTGGACTTCATGGTCTCGGAGGGGTTTTTCAACCTCGGGAATTCCGGGATCCTGTGAAAATTGGCGGCAAGGTTCCTTAGAGGTGCTTGGCTGCAGTTCGTGCTTTTCAGGGAATACTGAATTTCCTGTGATCCCCAGTGATGGCTGAGGAGCTGTCCCATGAAGGGGGCCACCGACTGGATCCCAAAACCTTACTGGGATCCTAAAATCCGCTGTGGAATAGTCCCGAGAGGGGGCTAAACGCTAAGCTAAGCTTACCTGCTGCTTCCTTAAACCCCGCGCAGCCGTGAGGAATCGCGGCCGCAGTCCTGGCCCGTCCCAGCCGCCTTCTGCCCCCGCTCCGGCCGGGACGTGCCGCTAAAGCCCGGCCGCACTGCCCTTCGCCCGCGGCTGGGCGCGCTGATCCCCGCGCGGGGGCCGGGAATATCGGGAATATCGTGATTTTCCCGGCGGCGGTCGCGATCCCGGCCCCCGAGTGCGGGTTGGCGGCCGCGCTGCGCCGCTCCCGCCGGCGGCGGCGCTGTTGCCGCGCCGTGC
>WAAG01078522.1:11015-22394 GCA_013390105.1 Tichodroma muraria
GGCCTCGGCGCGGCGGCCGCTGCGGAAACCGCGGGCAGCTCCCACCGCAGCCGGGCCTGAGGCGCTGCCCCGCGGCCTGGGGCTGCTGCCGGGCCCGCGCCCGCTCTTCCCGTGTCCCGCCCGTCCCGGGGATGCGGGGGACGGGGGAGGCCTGGGGTTGACGGGGCCTGTCCCGGTACCCTCGGCCCCGCTTCCCCCCAGGAGTGGGAGCAAAAGGCTTCTGGGGGGTGACGAGGGGCGCCCCGGGTCTCGCATCCCCCCGGGTCCCGCTCCCCCCGGGAATGGGGGAAAGGTGGTCTGGGGGTGACGAGGGCCCCGCGGCTCCAGCCGGTCCCGGCCAGCGGTGCTGATCCCCGAGCCCTGCCCGGTGGCAAACTCGGCTTTATCGCTAACTAAACCGCCGTTAATGGGCGTCGTTACCCGTCCTCTATGAATTTTGCCCCAGACTCGGGTCTGAGCCTTGGCTTCCAGTGCTCAGTGAGGATCGGGTGGATCCAGGGCGGCGGGATATCAATGATCTCTGGGCTGGTTTTCTCTCACAACTATCAGATCCCTGATGTGGATAGAATATTGACATTTTTAGGCTGCAGCGTTTATTTCTGAAGCTCCTGTCAGGGGATGTTCCTGTACAGGCTGGTGCTGGGCGGGGGGGAGTGGGAGAAATCCTATGAGGAAAGTCCTCCTGGAGTTTTAAGGATAACTTTGTGTGTTTGTGGAATGGAATCTGGAGCAGTGACTGGGCACGTTGACTCGAGACTGCTCGCTTGCTCTCTGGCACATCTGGTGGGATGTGCTGCCCTTCGCTCAGTCTTTTGCTGGTTTCTGGAGGGAAAAAAATGGAGTTCTGTCAGTTTTCTGGATGAGCAAATTTTGTCCAAGTGTCTTAATGGCAAAATTAGGTAAATAATATTTTCACTGCTGAAAGCAGCTGATTTTGAGGACCCCCAATTCCCCCAGATTACTTAAGTATCATTTAAGAAAATGTTTTGAAATCCCTTTGTACAATTTGTGTCAGAATTTGACTCCTGTCACTATTTGAGAATAAAATTTTGTGTCAAATATTCATTGATTTCTGACATTATAAAAAATATAATCAATTGGCTCTTACAGTATTTCAGTGATGAAACATCATTCAGACCCTTCCTCTACTCAGTCTGCAATTGGTTTCTTCCTCTGGTGTTCTTTGTAGGATTTTAGGGAGTTGACAGAATTAGGGAGTCAGTGGAAGTTGTGGGGATGGGTTTTCTTTTTTAGTTAATGCTCCTTGGGCATGTCAGGTGTTTCTGGTGGCTTTGCCTGGTGGTTCATGCACTCTGAGGCCCGTGGTATTTGGAGAGTGGCTGTGAACTTTGAGAAATGAAGCGTGCCCCTATGAACTGTGACATTCCTGTTTATGTTTCTAAGGAAGGTGGTTTTGAGGCTCAGGTTTGAAGTAGGATGAGTTTCCTTGGCTGGAGGGAGATGATGCCCAGAATTTTAGGAGTCCTTGAAGCAAATTTCATGAGCTGCTGTTGCCAAATCCTTTCAGCTAAATGACTTTTGAGGTGGAGCTGCACGGAGACTTCGGGTTTATTGTGAAAATCATCACCCTTACCTGTCTGGTTATAAAAAAGTGGTGTTTGTACAGATTGGGGCAATAATTAATCATTGTCTGGACAATAAAGCCTTGGGTGTTGCTCCTCTTGTCAGTGCTCTGTGACAGCAAAATTCTTCCTTCACCCCAAAGAGAGCTTTCAGGTAAATAAATTAAATTCAGCTGTCAGAGCAGTTTTACCCAGGGGGTGACTGTGCTCAGGTATTATCCTTTTCGGTGCTTCTTGTCAGAGCTTGAGACCTGCAGGTTGAGGCTTTTCCTTAGAACTTCTCTCTTCAGACTGGTAGGTGCCAATCTCTGTCTCGCTGCTCACAGGCGCCCATTCCAAGGGGAAATTCCTGGTTTTCCAGCTAAATAAAGTTAAAGGCATGGGAGTCTTGTGTGACTCTCACGTCCCCGGAGGCTGTGAGGTGCAGGACGAATTTCTATCTTGTTGCAACCCTTGTTAAACCTTTTTATTGATTGATGTTGGATGAATAATTAAATGCTCCGGAGCAAGCAGAGATGAATTCAACTCAAAACTCATGTTTCTAATGGGAAATACATTATCTTTTATTCCCGTAAGCAGAACTTCACACCGGTGAGAAAAAGGTCAGCAAAACCCTCTGTGCTTTCTCCCTGGGGTGTTAATTTGGGGTGGTTTTATTGGTTTCCCTGTTTCTTGCAGGCTGTTTCGAGTCTTTCATGGGACAGTAAGGTAGAGAAACTAATAGCAGAGAGCAGGGAGGGCAGGCTGTGGTTTAGCACTACAGAAATGAACGGAGGTTTCTGTGGCACTGGAAATTTATTGTCATTTTTGCTGCTGCCTGGATTTCAGTTTGAGGGGCCTTGGTTATCTGGGACACTTTGCAGGGTGCAAAATGTAGATTTTCCTTTATAAAAGCTAAAACTGTGTGTGAGGACAGACAAAGCTGTGTCTGCTGCAGGTTTGTCATTAATTCTGCTCATAATCTCGAAGTGGCGGATGTTTGCAGCCACGAGGATGTTGGGAAGCTGCATCATTAGCTGGGGGAGGTTTGGTACAGCACACACGGAACCATGGGTTTGTTTTGGCTGGAAGAGACCTTAAAGAACATCTCATTCCAACCCCCTGCCATGGGCACACCTCCCACTATCCCAGGTTGCCCCAAGCCCCATCCAACCTGGCCTTGGGCGCCTCCAGGGATCCAGGGGCACCCACAGCTTCTCTGGGCACCCTGGGCCAGGGCCTCAGCACCCTCCCAGGGAGGAATTTCTTCCCGGTATCCCATCCAGCCCTGCCATCTGTCAGTGGGAAGCCATTGTCCCTTTTGGTTTTCCTTGTAAATGGTCTCTCCCCATCTTCCCTGCAGCTCCCTCAGGTACTGGAAAGGCACAGTTAGATTGATGCCTTCCGGAACTCAACGCACCAGGGTTACCCCTGAAGCTTCTCTTTTCCAGGCTGAACAATCCCAGTTCTCCCAGCCTTTCCTCACAGCAGAGCTGCTCTATCAATCATAGTTTCCTGTCTCACCCAGGCACCAGTTTTCTCCCTACAAAGCCCTGCTTTGGTGACTTTTCTGGGGAGTCCTGCAGCGGGACCCCTCAGAGCAGTGAGGGTGCAGGAGCAGGACTCTGCTCTTGGTTGACTCTTCCCCCAGGAGCCTTCGTTGGGCTGCGTGCCGTGGTTCTGCTCAGCAGGGAAAAATCAATGACTCACATTTCCACAGAAAGAAATGTAATTTCCAGTCTCATAGCAACTGTCCTTTCAACACTTTCAAACCTTCTGTGACAAAATGTTTAACACTCACCCATCAGTTTTTAATGCTCCAGGCTGGTCCGCCCACTCCCCCCAGCTGAAACCTGCATTTGTGCATCCCTGAATCCCCCAGAATCCGAGGGGGGATGCTGGCAAGACGTTGAGCAGTTAAATATAAAATCTTAGACATGAGAGAAGTGTTGCTGACTGCATTACATCAAGACAGAGTGACTCTTAAAATTCAAAACTCTGTTCTCTTCACTTTGATTTGAGTCCCTGGTTTGTTTTTATACACCTTCAGATAGTTTAAAATAGGTTTGGCTGGTGGCTTGGCTAAAATATTTTTGGAAATTATCTTAGAGAAAGATACTCTTTAGTAGAAAGAATCTTGGTTTTCTTCCTGGATCTTCCTTCAAACTGAATGAGAGCAGGGTTAGGTGGGAGATTAGGAATTGGATATTAATAGGATGGTCAGGCCTTGGCACAGGTTGCCCAGAGAAGCTGGAGCTGCCCCATCCCTGGAAGTGTCCAAGGCCAGGCTGGGCAAGGCTTGGAGCAACCTGGGAGAGTGAAAGGTGTCCCTGCCCATGGCAGGGGGTGGCACTGGATGATCTTTAAGATCCCTCCCAACCCAATCCATGATTCCGTGATTCTGTGTGTCCTTTACTGCACAGGCCAAACCCGTTCTGTTCCCCACTGGGACTCCTGCTGTCCCCAGCCTCAGGAGGTGACCCCAGGTGTGGGGCTTCACCTGCCCACACCCACAGGGATGAGCAGGGCGAGGTCCCACCGTGTCCCTCCCCACGTGTCCCCTTGAGGAGGCACAGAAGGACTCGGGATGTTGATGGGAAGCGACAAAAATCCCAGACTGTGCCTTACTAACGGTGACACTGGAGGGCAAAGAGCTCATGCAGCACGTCCAGGTGAGACCAGAACCATCAGGCACTGAGGGTGTAAAACGCTGGTGGAACTGGGCACCTGTCTGCTCTCCAAACTCATTACTAACTGGATTTATTTAACTGGTTTTCTCGTAGCTGATGATGGAAGAGGTGCACAAGGGCGGCAGCAGCAGCTCTGTTACGTCCCAGCCCTCAGCCGTACAAGGTACAACCCTCCAGGCAGCTCAGCTCTCTCATATTGCTCAACAGGTAAAGCCTGGGCTGGATCTCAGCAAACATTTCAGGCAGCTGGGAGCCAGTTTTTATGTGCTACAAACTATGGATCCATTCTTAGAAGCACTCAGAGAAGGAAAAACGGAAAGAGGCTAAGAAGAATGTGTTTGTTTGATGGTGGATGACACAAAACTAATTTAAAGGTGTTAAAAAGCTAATTTTTGTGTTTGTACAATGCAGAAGTGCAGCCCAGATTTGGGGTTAGTCCACCACAGGAGCTGCTCAGGAATAAAATGAGGGCCTGGTTTCATTTTTTTCTTAGAAAAAAGCATTTCCAGCTCCTTTTGTAGTAGCAGCAGTCCTGGGTACTCAGCACCATGGAAACACTTGGATTTTAGCCCAACACAAACATATTTAATCTAATTAACCATATGAACTTGAAAATTTGAGATTTTTCCCCTAAGGTAATGTCCCTGTCAGAGCTTTAACCTGAATCCCTTAGAACTGGTGAAAGAGTGAATCCTTCCAGGAGGGTTTTCCTGGGAAAAAGGAATATTTTGCAGCTCATCCACTGTTTATCCTGGGGAAGCAAATGGGATTTTGGTGCAAAATTTAGATATAGGAGAGAATATCAGCAGGTGTCATGGGGTTTGTTTCCAGGCTGATTTCCTGATCTGTTTTTATATAAAGTTCTGATCGTCCCTTAATATTGTGAGTTACAGCACAAAAGTAGGATTAAATGGCAATTCAGCTGTATGTGTTTTAATGATCCCTTCATCTTCTCATGTATTTCAGATTAGTAAAAGTAGTGAAGAAATTTCATTACAAAAGTGGTTATTTACTTAAAATCTGCATTGAATATATTGTATAACTCGAATTATTTTTGTTTTGTGAACATATGAAAATGTGAGCAAATATAAATTGAGTTAAAGTGCGAAGATTGATGTGAGTTCAACATGAAAACTACAAACCCTCTAGGAAGCTGAAGCATTTTCATGTTTTTAATATGTTACATAATATCACATATTTGATTATGTGACATAATGCCACATTTGATTTTTCTCCAACCAAAGGAAATAACGAACTGTTTCAGCTTTTTTCATATGCAAATAATGTCTAAAAAGTGTGCATCTTTAAAGGTACTTTTATGACTTAATTAGAATTAAAATAGGCTGCTAATGCAGGTTCTCCACCGGCTTTCCTACACGTGTTGCACTTCCTGAGTCCTGTGGCACAAAGGTTTCACTGATGGTTTTTGGTCTGTTGTAGATGTCTCTCAGAGGTTCTGCTCCCCTCACAGTCGTTCAGCTTCCTGGAGAGCAAGTCCAGGTCCAGGGAGTCATTCAGACAGCTCAGTCCTCCTCTGTGATCCACTCCCCTCAGGTGCAAACCGTGCAGGTAACTCCAGAATGGCTTTAAATACCCCAGATGTGCAGTTATGTAGGTGAGAAGATGTGAAAAGATGCCCAGAGGCTTCTCTGACCCAGCTGCCTTTGTGCCCTGCTTGTAAGAGACAGGGAGCAATCCAAGGACAGTCCTATGGGATCCCTCATTTGGGCTTGAAATTCTTCCTCCTGGGAAGTCACCTTTGGAGTCAAAATGAAACCATTTGATGTCACCTCCCTTCATTAAAAAAATCCAATCCACAGCTCTGTAATTGGTGCCTTGGCAGTCAGGTGGGGTCTGACACCCAAAGGAGGGGAGTGGGGAATAACAGAATAATTCAGTAGTGGATTAAAAGGAGTGTTTGGGAAAGGTGGAGCTGCATGAAGGGGAATGAGCTGCTGGGTGCTCTCTCATGCTGTGACTCCCTTTCGGTGGTACCCAAGTCTCTGCCTGTGTCTCTTACTCCCTTGCCATGTGATTTTTGTAGGAGTCCCTTCCAAGAGGTACCCAGGGGGTTCCAGTGAGTGTTCCTGCTCCAGCCCCTGCTGCAGAGCCCTTGGGGACCTGGGGTTCCCCTGGGAAACCACTGCCCTGCCAGCCTGGGGAGGGAGGAGTGCCCTAAAACCCAGGAGTTTGTCCCTGATCCTTGTCCCCCACTCCTCTCCTCATACCACACTAAATTGATAAGCCATGAGAAGCAAACCTGGCAGGGATTGTCACTGCTGGAACACCCGAGCAGGGAGGGGAGAGCATTGTGTCACTGCTGGAAGCAGTCAGGCATCTGCATTGGCTGCTTGTTGGTGCTCGTGTCTCTGTTAAGTCTCTTTCCTTTTCCTTCCCCCTGGTTGCACAGTCTCCCCTGACTGGATTCATTCCTTTTCTCTAATTTATGAACGTTGTGGCCTTGTTGGGGGGGGGGAAAAAAGCTACAACACGAGCAGGTTTTTTCCCCTGCTGATCATAGGCTGCTCTGTCTCTGCAGTTCAGTGAGAAGCTTTTCCCAGAGCTCTGTGCATTCCTCTGCACTCTGTTACTGGCACACAGATAAGAGCAAATAAATGTTTTGTTCACTAATAAGGAGCATCAGAGACAAAATAACACTTTTGAACTTGATGAGCACACAGTGGAATAAAAAAAATTGTAGATAGTACTTTTTTACTCCCTGATATGCTGCTGCCTTAAATATTATTTTCATTGGACTTTTACATTCTCACCAACAAACCCCACTGCTCCTTTTCTACATAAAAGATTCCAGGTGCTTTCTGCGTTTGTCCTGTACATCACTGGTGTTCCTGTTCCCTTTCTTACCAGGTATCTTCCTTGTCTGAGAGTGAGGATTCTCAGGACTCCTCAGACAGCATTGGCTCCTCACAGAAGGCTCGAGGCATCTTGGCTCGTCGTCCATCCTACCGGTACGGGTGTGATACACTTGATGTTTTTATTTGAAACCAAAACGACAGCCTCTTCCCATGGTTTTCAATGTTTTGCTGCCTGCCAGGTCGTTTCCTTTCCCTTGAAACAAGCAGTGAATCTGTTCGTGCACTGAACATTCTCAGCCATCACTGCTGTGAGGAAACTTTGACTCCACTAACTGGAGATTGGCCTCAGCAGCGTTTTGTACAGGGCAAAATGTTCACCAGCTGTAATTTTATTCAGCTGTATCATTTTACTGAAGTGAGGAGTGCAGTCAAATGTCACACTCCTTTTTTTCCACAGAAAAATTTTGAAAGATCTTTCTTCTGAAGACACACGGGATAGAAAAGGAGATGAGGAAAGTCCTGGGGTCTCCACTGTCACCTCCATGTCTGTTCCCACACCCATCTACCAGACAAGCACTGGACAGTACAGTATGTTACCCAAAGTACCCTCACAGTTTTTCTTCAACTTGCCTCAAAATACAGATTTTGTTAAATATTTGAGTAAGATGAAGGACAAAAGTTGGCTATTATCTTGTAGTCAGTAAAGTTAGTACCTAGAAGTATCTACAAACTTCAGATAAACTAAGTGCTTTGTAATTTTAATTTTTTCACATTACGCGTGTTGGTATGGAGCACACAGCAGTGTTCTTTGCTGGATTTAAACCAACATGTCAGTGAAGACACCTGTATATATATATATATGTATCATAGATGACACTAAAAGGCTCTTACGGTATCAGAGAGGTACAAAAAATTAGGATTTGTTCCTTTGATGTTCCCACTCAGTGTTCATGGTGCTTCACTCCTGCTCCTTTCCATCCTGTGAGGGTGGGCAGGCCCTGGCACAGGTGCCCAGAGCAGCTGTGGCTGCCCCTGGATCCCTGGCAGTGCCCAAGGCCAGGCTGGACATCGGGGCTTGGAGCACCCTGGCATAGAGGGAGGTGTCCCTGCCGCGGCAGGGGTGGCACTGGATGGGCTGTAAGATCTGAGGACAGGCCTCTGGGATCCCTCATTTGGGCTTGAAATTCTTCCTCCTGGGAAGTCACCTTTGGAGTCAAAATGAAACCATTTGATGTCACCTCCCTTCATTAAAAAAATCCAATCCACCAATCCAGCTCCGGTTTGGAGAACCCAATTGGGAGAATCCAATTGGGAGAATCCAGTCCTCCCAGCCCAGCCCGTTGCAGGACGCTGTGATTTCCCTGTGGTTTTTCCTGCGTGCGGTACAAATCCTCTGCTCCCTGTGCCTTCCCTCGCAGTCGCCATCGCGGCCAACGGGCTCCAGCTGGCGGGGCCGGGTGCGGACGGCGTGCAGGGCCTGCAGACGCTGACCATGGCCAACGCCGGCGGCTCCCAGCCCGGGACCACCATCCTGCAGTACGCCCAGACCTCGGACGGGCAGCAGATCCTGGTGCCCAGCAACCAGGTGGTGGTGCAGAGTGAGTACCCCCGGGCACGTGGGTGCAGCCCTGTCGCCGCCGGTGTCACCTGCTAACGTTGCTGCCCCGTTTGTGTCCCCCAGCTGCCTCTGGGGACATGCAGACGTACCAGATCCGCACCACGCCCACCACCTCCTCCCTGCCCCAGACCGTGGTGATGACGTCCCCCGTCACTCTGACGTCGCAGACGAGCAAGACGGATGATCCCCAGCTGAAACGAGAGATCAGGCTGATGAAGAACAGGTACGTGAGTGCACCTGAGCTGCTCAGGTTGGTGAATTTACTGTGCTGACATCGTGCAGTCACTGAGGTTGGAAAAGACTCGCAGGATCGTAAAGTCCAGTCTGTGACAGATCTTCACCAGGGCACCGAGTGCCACATGCAGTCCAGCACTGAGAGACCTCCAGAGATGGGGACTCCAAACCTCCCTGGGCAGCCCCTCCCAATCTCTGGCCACCCTTTGCATGAAGAAATTCCTCCTGATATCCACCCTGAGCCTCCCCTGGCACAGCCTGAGACCGTTTCCTCTTGTCCTGTCCCTTGTCCTTGGAAACAGATCCCAACACCTCCCTGCCCCTGGCTGCCCCTCGTATCAGGGAGTTGTGGGGAGGGAGAAGGTCCCCCCTGATCCCCCTTCAGGCTGAGCCCCCCCCAGCTGCCTCAGGAGTTCTCCAGACCCTTCTCCTTGTGCTCCAGCCCCTTCACTAGCTCCATTCCCAGCTCTGGATATGCTCCAGCCCATCCATATTTCTCTTGCAATGAGGGTCCAGAACCAGAGGGGCCTCAGCAGTGTCCAGCACAGGGGGACAATCCCTGCCCTGGTCCTGTGCCACACCGTGGCTGCTACAGCCCAGGTGCCCTTGGCCTCCTTCCCCACCTGAGCACACCTGGGCTTGTGGGAGATCGTGGCCCAAACATGGGAAATTGTGACCCAGACATGCTCCCTTGAGTCTCACAGTGTGGAGAAACCAAAACTGGGTTTCCCCTGCAGATTGGCTGCCACGTGTGTTACCAGATCCTGCTGAATTTCCTGCTCTCCTCGGGCAGTTTTGGCTTGGTTTTGTTCCTCACTGCAGTTCCAGCTCTCTCTTATTGGTCAATATTGTGATGTTCAGAAAACAGATCTCACAGCTGAAATCAAGAACTTTGCTTCTCTGTTGCAGAGAAGCTGCCCGGGAGTGCCGTAGGAAGAAGAAGGAATATGTGAAATGTTTGGAAAATCGAGTGGCAGTCCTGGAAAACCAGAACAAAACTCTAATTGAAGAGCTAAAAACTTTGAAAGATCTTTATTGTCATAAAAGTGTGTAAGAAGAAAAGGTAAAAGCCTTTGAGGACTGGTGAAATATCAGAGGAGATTTTTTTTTTATACTGAATTTTTTAAACTAGATGAAAGGTCAAAAATGAAACTTTTCTACCTAGATTTCACAGCTCAAAGACTCTATAGATTTTCTTTACAACATGTTGGTGACAAAGTACAAACAGGAAACAAGAAAACCTCACCAAAATTCCTGCTGGCACAACTGGAAACTGATAAATTCAAGATTGCAGCTACAGAGGAAGGACAGTCACGTGTGGCGAGGCAGGTGATGAGAGTTTCTTTGAAAATTCCTATGAATACCTCTAATAAGGGAGGCAAAATTTGGTTGCAAAGAAAACATGGATTAAACAGAATCCTTGCCATAGCTGACATTATTAGTAATGTTTATAACCAGTGTATGTTTTGATTTCTTACTCTTTTTCAAGCCTTTTTCCTTCAGTTATTTGTCTGTAAATATTTTTATTTTAACCTGTAAATAGGTATTTACAGGTGCAGATGATAAAAAAGCTGATACTTTGCTCGAGGTATAAATTATGTTCTTACTCTTTCTCAGATGACAATTTAAAAAGTTGGGATGATTTTTTTCCATGTTTGCCGTGTTTATCAAATTGGGGAAGGATCTGCAGAAGGCAGCAAGAGGCCTGGTTCTGGAAATGTCTGAGGCACGGAAAATTGTGTTGATTTTCTTAGAGAATTCAACACATCAGTGATTTTGAAGCACAGTTCGAGGGACAAGAACGGGTGACAAAAGTTCTGAAGAATTTGTGAGATTAAACTTCTGAAAGTTTTTAATTTCTCAAGAGTTTGTTCTTAGTTCTGGGCATGAGAAAGATCAATCATTGAAAATTAAATTGTGTGCTGATCATATCTACAATTAAACACTCAGTGCTTGTCCTGGCCGGGGATTCTCCCAGGCTTTGCAACATGAAACCAAATAGAAGAAAAATGATGTAGTAAAAAATGGAAGATCTATACCAAAGGGTTATGAGGTTCTAATCTCTGGTTTATTGCTGGAAGTAGTGCAAAATTACAATTTCCAGCCTAATTTTGTAAGGTAGGAGCTATTTTGCAAAGTAATGGTGTCTTTGTAAGCAAATACTATATTGCAAACAGGGAGATGGTTGGTATATTTTGTAGCTAAATTGTGATCTTTACAAAACCTGAAATTGAGTTTCTATACGTATTTTGACAGTTTATATCTTTCATTTTAGTAACCAAATGAAATATTTTGTGAACCAGATTTTCAAGGATATATTTTTATGGATAGTACAAAGTCAAATGAGATCCTCTTTGGTGTAGGAGATACTTGAATTAATTTTGTATGTCTGTAGGCAACTTGCAGAAAAAATGGATCCTAAAGAGTATTGGGGGGGAAAAAGAGAAATAAAAAAAAAA
>WAAG01078523.1:955-12957 GCA_013390105.1 Tichodroma muraria
TTTCAGAAAATACAGTAAAATCACAGATCCAGAAATTAAAAGTTTATAGAGCTTTGCTAATGAGCTGCTTAGTTGAAGTTCAAGTAGCTCTGAAATGCTCATGCAGAGTGAGAAGAATGAATGGTCACTATATTTTTCTCTTCTTGTAATTAAGAAAGATTTCAATGAATGAACAAAGCTCAAAGTCAGGTGAGAAAAACAATTTCCTTGTGTAAGTACATTGACTGTAGTTAATATGAAACTAACTACATTGGTTAGTTTCTCTCCAAAAAGGTTGCATTGCTTCACACGTTCAAATAAATTTCAAAAGTTGGTAGAAATAGTTAGCTTAGTAACAAGGACATGTTTACTAGAGTTTCTATGAAAATTTAGGGAACTGTCCAAGCTAAGAATAGAAATTTTTAAAAGGTACTCTCTTCAACTCTTACAACCTTTGGAAATTCACTGTTTCCTTTGCCTCCTCATGAAAATGACAAGTGTCAGTCTGTAAATCAAATGACTGTATTTCTTTCTGTTTACTTCCCAATTTTTCATGACTGCTTCCATATTTCTCCTGTGAGTGACAGACAAGATCTGTGTTCTGATGGAGAAAAAGCTGAGCTCTAAAGTAGAGTTCTCAGGTTAATACCCTGCCAACAGCCTCCAACTGAAATGCATGGAGTACCTGAAAAAGACTGTGGACAAACATACCCTAAATAAATAAAAAGAAAAATGAAAANCGTGGAAAAAAAAACCCCAAAAAAAAAAAAAAAAAAAAAAAAAAAAAAAAAAAAAAAAAAAAAGCAAAAGCAAGCTCAGACCTTAAACTGTTTACAGAGAAATTAAATTTGCACCTTAAGCTGTTTACACGGAAATTAAATTAAAATGATCTTTCACAGTGTAGGGCTATTCTGGAGGAGGTTTCTCTATGTGTTATGTCCCTTTGAAGTTGCTGTTTAAAAATTAAGGTGAGACTATCTGAGGGTCTGGAACACAACTTGCAAGTAATGTACTGAAGACAATTGTGATTATGCAAGGTATTATATATTTCAATCCTCTGAAAGCAATTTACACATCTTTAACTGATTACATTTGGCAATATGAAAGTAGGAAGAAATAAAAGGGGATAAGAATATGGAAAATACTCATTAGCAGCTTCTTGAGAGTTCTGCTTACCAGGCACCCTTCGGCACAACCAAGGAGCCCAACAGTGGAGATGTTTTTCAGTGTCACAGAACATTTATAGCCAGTATGAGATGCTGCAGGTAAGCAAATAAAAAAAGGCAGTACAACCAGGTTACAATAACAGAAGTGCTCTGTAGACGCCTCAAACATGAATTTGGAGATTCAGTCTCCAGTAATAAGTACAGAGATTTCCGTCTAACTCGTGTAATGGTGAATTGCCTTTCCTGGTATATTTAGGATGTGTATCCAGCAAATGATCACTGCCAAGGTTTGTAGACTAATGCTGTATTGGCCAATTATGTCCTTTCCTTATAAAAGCTCTAAAGCTCTAAGATGTTCCACTAGAATTCCCTTTACTAAAATATGATAAAAGGCATGAGGATATAAACAGCTTTCAGTGAGATACTAGAAAGTCATGACAAGTAAAGGGTGTACTATAAGGCAAAGAAGCAGTTTTTGTTGTTCCTACAGTATTCCCACAAGACCAGCTCCACTTCTATGATCTACATCAGTGAAGCAATTCAAGCAGAAATGTACAAAACTTGAAGGTTTTCAATTAAATGAAACATATTTCAGCAGCATATGTCATAGCTTTGCTGAGTGATACACTAAGGATGTATTTGTTCTCCACTGATTCAAGGCAAGTTTTTTATTTAATATATGCTCATAATTATCTTTAATTTAGATGTACGCCTAATAGTAACTAAGGCAAAGAAAGCACAAGCAGCAATTAGAATCATCCTGCTTCCAAAAGTGACACAATGAACATGATAGAATATGGAGACTACAAGCCTTTATAAAATGTTTCTTGATGACGTTTGAAGAAGAGCAAAAACCCAAAACCTACCCAGCTGCATGCCCACTAGGTTTATTTCAGTTTCCTACTGTGTAGCAAAATTATCCCTAACCCAGGACTAGGCTATTGGATAAAATATCTCTACAGAAGCAAGACAACTGAAAACCCAATTTACTGAAAACCCACGAAATTCTGCTTCTTTTTCTCCCCTCCAAATGCTAGAACAGAATACAAGTACATAGCTGAACTATAAGCAGGGGAGAAAAAAAGAAAAAATTGAATGTACAGATCAAACCCACGCTTTTCTTTTTTTTGTGCTCCTCACCAAGACTCTCACTTCCTTGCTTTGGTTTCTGATTCAATTTAGAATATATTGGGAAACAACTTTATGCACTGCAATATTTTCTAAGGGCTTGCTATTTTAAAAACTTCATATGAATTTGCAAGTATTGATCTCCATTCCTAGAAGTCCACCAGGAAAACCTACCAGCAATTTACTGTGCGCAGAAATGGAAGACGAAAAGTAGATCCTTAACAACAACCTGCTTCTGGACAGGCTGAATGCATAGGATATTAAATGGGACAAGATTTGTATCTCTTTATTTTGGGACTAGAGCTCAGTTTTTAAAAATATGCCCATGTAGCCACATGGGCTGTTACATAATCACAACACAACTGTCCAAAGCTTGTCAGAATTTGGGTGCTCCTGCCAATGTAAGAACCTGTGTTCTTAGGCAAGTAAGAAATTAATTTCTCTTGTCAGGACACGAGTGCTGAGTAAGACCAAAGTCAAGGCCTTCCCATCCACAGGACTTATCTGCCAGTAGAACATTTATGGGGGCTAAAGGGCACCAGCCAAGCACCTTTATCAAAGGCTTTCACTCTCCTGCACTGTGGCCTGGAAAAGCAGTGGTTGTAGAGGCATCAAGAGCAGGAAAATTGCATGTTTCAGAGTTTTGCTGAAAAAACAAAAACAGAGACAAAACAAACTGAATTTCTTTTGTGACACGTAGGCAGTGAGAGACTGATAATTATTAATAACTCTAATGGTATGATGAGATAAAAGCACTTGCTGTGGATTCAGACATTGGCTGTACCCAAGTATCTTAAGGTTTACTCTTGTTTGCTTCTGTTTAACTAAGAAAAACAAACGGCTCCAGAGTATCCTGGTCCTTCTTCAGCAAATACAAATCAATTTAAAAATGTGCCAGATAACAGAAAACAAAGTTTGAAATTTAATTTTCCCATTAGAAATTCATCTTATCTGTTAACTACACACTGTAATTTGGAAAAAAAATAACCTCTCTAAGGTAGGATATAATCAAATATGTTATGGAGTTCATCTTGTAACACACCCTGCCATGGGCAGGGACACCTTCCACTGTCCCAGGTTGCTCCAAGCCCTGTCCAGCCTGGCCTTGGACACTTCCAGGGATCCAGGGGCAGCCACAGCTTCTCTGGGCACCTGTGCCAGGGCCTCTCCACCCTCATAGTCAAGAATTTCTTCCTAAAACCCAATCCCAACCTAATCTCTTTCAGCTGACACCCTCTTGCTCTCTTTGCTGCTGTGACCACGTTTTGTGAGTTTGTTTACTTCTGACACAGTAGAGAAGAATGCTGCAATATTTTATGTTTGGGTTTTTATCCTTTTAAACCTCTAGACATAAACAGGAGTAATCCAATTTTCAACAGAAAATCAGTGGAAGAGGAGCCTTTCAAAGAAATATAGAAATATTCTTCATGGGGTAAAGAACTATCATGCCAGCATTGCACTGCCTGTTTACTATAACAAGGCAAAATGGGAAATTTTGAAAAGAAATTTTCAATAATTGATGAGGGTTTTTTTAAAATTGAATCATAAGAATTTTTCCAGTGAAGGATGTTTTGAAGAAAGTGAAATCCCTAATTATATTTTTTTTTTTTTTAATTGATACTTTAGCAAAATCTACTTTGTATTTGTACTACCTAGGTTTTTTTCATATTTAGCTATTTTTTTAATGTGCGTTTCATTGATATAGTAGTGCTACTTGGAACAGAAAATAACTTACTGATTTAGAATAATGCTCATTTTAAAATGGAGTGATATAGATGAAGCATTTAGAACACATAGTTTCTGAGATAGGCTGGTTCATATAGGCACTTGAAAAAATATCTATTGCATACTTTATCTGGAAAAAAATCATTACTTAGAACACAATTAGAAATAGTTCAATATTGTCAAATAATTGGTTCTCCCTTCTCCTGTGAGATTTTACTGTGGAAAGAGATTTTCTTCCTGCAAGAGAAAGGGAACACAATGGAAGATTCCCGGCCTTGTGTGGAAATAGGAAAAAAAAGAGATGAGACAGAAAAAGTTTTGATTAACCCATTTCCTCAACATTCAGCATTCAGTCCACTACATTATGCAAAATATCTATTGAGTTACAAGCAAGATTTTTTATCTTTCTATTTTTTTTGGAAACCATGATACAATGTCATTACAGTTTTGGCACTTCAGCATAAAAAGAAATGCTTCATTCTCTTTGCCTCATTAGGATCTCATATGAGATCCTGTCAGCTGCAAGTTTGTTCAGTTTATCTCAAGAAAAAAGAAGAAAAAAGCTTAAAATTTCCCTTAGATATGTCAATCAAAAGCAGTGCACTGGCTGGGACTCCAAGTTCAGAAGAATATTGCTCATGTCAGCTGAGACAGAATCTTTCTGTGGGCCCATTTTCTTCATCACTTTTAGAAAAGATGATATTTATATAAAGGCCCAACCTTGCCTCGCAATTATCCCAAAATCAAACTGTGCTGTATAGAGGGGTTCAGTCAATGATTCCATCACGTATTTCTCATTATGTGCTCTTTTCCTAGTTGAGAAGTACTTTTTATAGGATCACAGTTTCACAAAAGATAAACAGCATTCAAATTTAAACTGGCCAGGGAGACCATATATTCAATTCTAAAGCATTTCTTGGCTGTGTGAAAATTATTAATACCAAAATTCTCCAAAATTAATTCCAATGATTTAATTCAGGATATTCTACAGACTGTGTTCATTTAAATTCAAATTTAATCCTTCCTTTCCAGTCATGTAGTAAAGACACACTCCTGCTATTCATGTTCTTTCATGCAGCTCTGTTTTTATTGTATTTGCAACAATTGCTAAACAGCTCTTCGTATCAGATCTTCCATTCCAACAGACATACCTGTCTTAATGAGCTCATATAATTTTATAATCTCTTATTCATTATCATGTTGAACTTTTTATGTTACAATAGAGCTGTTAGGAATGGCAACTGTTAATTCTGGAGACTGCATGAATTATTAGTTTTTATGCCAAGACGAAAGCATTGACTGAGGGCAGAGCACTGGTGTAGGCTCACAGCTCTTTCTTCCAGAAGGAAGTTCCCACGAACCAGCTGAAGAGGAATGCAGAAATTCCCAGGAACTTTGCAGCACTTTGTACTGTGCTTTCACCTCATGCAATGTGACCTCTGACGTGGCAAATTAACTGCATTTCACTTTGCTGCCATTTTAAATAAAAGCTAGTGATGAAGCAGATATACAAAATGTTTTTCTCACTAAGAGTTCAACCCTTTTGCTCTGCACAATCTGCCTAGTGCTGATGTTTGGAACGGGCGAATTTCTAGAGTCAATTACTAAAAACATGTTCTGTGTGCTGGGTAACCAGATTATAAATCATGAGACTTCACAGAGATGGTGTAAAACTCCTTGTCAAACCTTCCCAGGCTCGTGAATAGTGTTCAAGAAAAAGCCTGACAGAAGGCATCCACAGAGAACAGAATGGAATTGACTGCTTCAGTTGGCAAGGACCGACAAGGATCTTTCTGTGTGACTGCCTGGCCAGCTCAAGGCTGACCAGGTTGCAGAATGTAGTTAAGGGCATTGTACAGACGCCTTTCAAAGACTGGTAGGCTTGGGGGACTGATCACCCCTCTAGGAAGCCTGTTCTAATGTCTGACCACCCTCTTGGTAAAGAAATGATGTCTAATATCCAGTCCCCTGGCACAGCTCAGCACCATTCCCACAGGTCCTGCCACTGGAGGCTGCCCTTCGGCCTCCTTTTCTCCCAACAAGACAACCCCAAAGCCCTCAGCTGCTCCTCACAGGACCTGTGTTCCAGCCCTTCCACCAGCTTTGTCCTCCTGGTGACAGTCCTTGTCTTGAAAACCCAGAATGGGAAAACAAAAACCTTTAAATGGCTGTATAGAACATTCTCTTCTTTGTACCTGATAACCTAGCTAGAGAAAATCATCATCTGGCAGTGCCATTCTAACCAAAACCATGCACCCCTGAACACACAGCTTTCCGTTTAAAAAATTATATTAATTTGTCTTTCATTTATTCATGTAATTTCCCCAATTAGATAAACTGTGATTATTTAACTACAGCTTGTGGCAAGTCACACAGTTTGCAAAAATTGAAAAGCACACAACAAAAACACTGGAGTCTGAGTAACTAAACAGCAAAGCACGCTACAAGTCGAGCTTGACTAGATTTGTGTTTGATTTAACTCTGAAAAGGAGCTTTCTTAAACATACTGCAGAGGAAATAATTTTTCTTTAGGTACTGAGCAACACTAAAGCTGCATTATGAAACCAGTTTATTAGTGGTAAATAAAAACAGTGGTTCCCTAATAAAACTGGGAGATGCAAATCTGCTTTCATAGAGCTCAGTTTTCAGTAACTCACCATAAAGATTGCCAGAACTAAAAAAGGAAAGCATTTTTAGGAATTTCACTAAAGCATATACTTCCTAAATGCCAAGTAATACATATCCCTTAGGTTTTCAGCAAATATTGTCCAAATGGATTCACTAATCTGAAAGCCTATTTACAAACCCCACAACAGATTTATACAAAGCATAACAGATATGTTAATCTGAAATCTTTCCAATAAAACCTAAATAAAGTTTTGATTAGTTTTTGATTTTTCTCATGCACTTTGCCAGTACAAGCAATAGATTTGTTTCTAAATCTCTGTTTTGGGGCTCAGATGTTAGAATCAGAATTTAAAATTACACACATAGCCCTTACACACTAGTTCTTAATCATGTTCTCTAAATTCCAATCAGAACTTCTACCGTGAGTTCTTGAAGTCCAGATGTAATAATGAGTTTCATAAAAGGCTTTATAATCTCTTTCTCATGCTCTCCTTCAAAGTTCAGAATAAATCATATTCCATCACAAAGCACCTCAGTTGTTTTTTTTTTTTTCTGTTTTTATTTATTTATTTATTTTTTTTAAAAACAGCCATTTGTCATTATATGGCATGTTTAGCCACAATTCTTCTACAATTCTATTGGAATAACATCAACAACAGATGCAGCAAGGACTACTTAAATTTAAGGCATGCATTTTAAGCAGATCTAGGAATCAAGTTGCCACTGAACTGGCATGCAAAGAACTAATCCTCCTCAGGCCAATTTTAACACCCTTTCAGCTCAGCTTTCAAAGCCTAACAGGAACTGTGCAGTTGCTGGAATGACCCCTGTGCCACACTCCACGTGCACTTCTCACTGTCATCTTTCCACAGGCACCAAAGCTCCTATGGCAAATCAGATCTGAGAGCTGCAAACAAAACAAAGCCTAGAGCAAGACCAACAGCAAACCCAAAGGATTACTTTTCAGTCAGATAAACCTAATCCTGCTCACTCCGTGGCAGCATCCAGATTGGCTCAGGGGAACTGGGAAACCACAGAGTCAGCAACGTTCAGCTGATAGAGACATCTGATGATTTTAATTATTACATTAGCTTTAAAGCCTTTTGAAAATCCAATTCCAACAGCAGGTGTTAAAACTTGGCATTCAGCTCAGAATTTGATGGGATGTAGGGGGCAGGAAGGGAAGAGGTAGGGAATCAGAAGTGATGTAGCAAAGACAGGTGGAAGTAGTTCTTGTTATTTTAAGAATTGTTTACTCTTCCTGAGACACTTCTAAAAAGAAGGAAAAAAGTTGAACTGACAACTTAAATTCCAAAAATGTTCCTCCACGGTAAGGTAAATAAATTATATTAAAACCAAGATATGTAACAGTGAAAGTTGCTACATTTTCTTTAAGTACTTACTTAATACTTCATACTTATATTTACTTTAATCCTATTTATATAATTCCTTGTATTACATACAGGCTTTCTATTAAAAACTTATTTGCCAAATCACCTCATGACAGAGCAGTTCCCAAAAATGAAAGGGCACAGTGTGCTGAGCCCCAAGCTCTGCCCATACAAGGGAATGTTCTCCTTATTTGAAGTAAAAATAAAAGACAAGTAAAAGGAACTTTTTCTCCATGTTGATTCAATCAAATTTGCTTTTTAATGATACTCAAAACTTCTGTAGCAGAGCACTTATTCCACTGAGTCTAATCAAGTTTTTCAGCTGCATAAATCTAAGTATTTAGCCTTTTGTCTGTAGAGTGCTCCTCTGCATCCTTTTAAGCTTTGGGACTGAATTCCTGTCTCAAGCACAGCACAGTGCTGGGGGATTACCAAAAGGATCCAGAATATGGTTTATAAATTCCCAACATGTCTGGCATTCACAAAGCCAGAACTACACATTTTATTCAGAAATATAAAGAGTTGGATCTGCAGCTGCTGCCTCTCAGTTTGTACCTGAAAATCTGAGTGCATTTGCACTTACAGGCTCAAATGCTTCATGAGCAGCTAAAAAACTGACAAGTAATTTTTTATATGAACCCTTCATGCCTACCATTGGCTCCTGTACTGGGTGAAGCCAGAGTGAACTTCCCTGAAATACACAGAACCAGGACTATAATTAAATTATTGGGTTCATCTGTTTATATCAGGGGCATTTATCTAACAGAGGGCACTAATCAGTAGTTTTAAAAAGTGAAATCTGAATGATTAAGAAATGCTGGCACCTTGTCAGATGCCACAATGTTATTAAAAATAGATTTGTCAAAATGGTATCTCAAGTAAACACCTTAGAGAGGAAATTAAAAAAATAATTTGAGAAGAAGGCAGTGAATTTTTTGTTGCCTTGGATGTTTTGTAAAGCTGTGATTAAAAGTCTGCCACAGTTTGTCTACAACTGTCAGTACTCAATTAATAAAAAAATAAATAGCGTTACATTTAACATATCCTATAAAAATATAGAAAATAACACTGAGTAAATAATCTTTAGAAATATCTTTTCCCAAGTATTTCAATTTCATGAAGTCTGTGTGTATACACAGCTCAAATAAGCCATGAGAAGAATAACTTTGCCAATTAACTGCTTTGAATAAATTAAAAAAAACCCAGTCAGATGCAAATGTGTTGCTATCTATTTGGCCATTTAGGAATTAGAACCGTTTTATCACAAGAAAATAAATGTTATCCATTCAGAGTTTGATTGTTCTAAAGAAGTAAACACCCAAGTGTGGATGGATCACATCTGATGGTAGCAACACGGAGATTATTGTACTGCTTATCTGTGATAATTTAGGACAGATTAAGCAGAACTTTGGCACTGTCTCAGAATATCATGCAATATCCATGTACACTTATTACTGCTATTTCTCAGTAGCAAAATAAAAGGGCTATTCTTTCATCTAAGGAAAAGACAAGCACTCTCTGAGATTGAGGAATTATTGTATAACTAAGAAAAAACTACTTTTCTTAAAAATTACTTCTCAAAGTAAGCACCGTTCACGACATACAGTTTTATTGATAACCTGATTTTGAAGAAATTTCTCTCTATTTCTACAGTCATATCACTTTTAGATGAGGAAAAGGCTGCAGCATACTAGAATATACTATTCCATTACCCCAGAACAACTTCTATCCTTCTTCCTTTCTACCCTTCTGAAATGTTGTTTTTCATTTATTGGCTACTGGATTCTTGTCATGAAACACTTTAGGTCAAAATGCAGTACTTTGTAATAATAATTTAAATTCTGAACTAAAATTATTTCAGTAGATGAAACAGATGCTGTACCTTTTAAAATCAATATTATATGTGCATGGTTGGAATTAGGCTGCAATTTATGAAACTCCTAGCCATTAGCTTTACAAGAAGGTACTAAAATAAAAAATAGCTTCACAGCCATCATATGATCTCTGCTTATGAAATAGAAATACCATTTCCACTGTAGGAAGGTATATCTTTTATACTACTTTGGTTTTATGGTTAGTTTGCTACAGACAAAACCCAGCCCCTGGCCGAAGGAACTGCTGGGTGGGTGGGGTGATCACTCCTGTTGGTTAATTAGATCTCATTAATGTTAACATTAATGTGCTTAATTCAAGCACAGGCTTGAATCTATTCTGTTGGACTCAAATGGAAAATGGGATCGTACTTGAGCACGTGAGATGAGTCCTGAAGGCCAAACTGGCCCTGGTCAGGGGGAGTCTGAGTTTCTCTGCCTGTGCCTGTCCTGTCCTCATCATCCAGGTGGGAACACTCTTCTCTGCTGTGACTCTGGAAGCCTCAAGGCCCCACACAGGGTGACCTTCAGGAGGAATGGACCCAAAAACGTGGGTGCTGCTTTTCTACATTACATGCTGAAATTCTTTCAATGTTGTTAACACCTTCTGTCTGGGGCAGAGAATGAAGTGCTTTTACACCACCATTGAACAGAAATCTGGCTTCAGGCTCACAAAGATGAAACAGGGAGACAGACTGCTCCCTACTGCTCAGCAGGGCCTTTCTCCTCTCAAAGGTGTTGAACAGATCGAAAACCAAACCCTGATGTTACTGCAGGATCATCTCTTTCTTGTCCCTACTGAAACAAGAAAACACAGTTTAACCATCCCCCACTCTTTCTGATACAGGGTCTTTAGTCCACAATTCTCTGAAAAACACTTTAATTTTGTAATTCTAATGTAAGGCTCATCATCTGTTCTGAAACTAGCATTAATTGGTGTAATGCTGGCTGCTTTAATACTTGATTGTCTCTGCAAACTGGCAATACTCTCCTACTGACTACACCTGTAACAAAAACAGCTCTACAGACAGGATGTTCTTGCTGGGATTTTGTAATACGTTCATTTACGCTGTTTTTTGACTCATCATAAATTTTTTAAGTATACACTAGTTTTGTCTCACAACTTCTACACTTGACAAAATTTCTTCATGTTGTCCAATTGTATTTGAAAAAAACAGTCTTCATGCTAATTTTGCAATCCTTCATTGCAGGAGATATATTTAAAAACATGCAATTGTGCTTTTTAGTTTTACCCAGTTGAACTGCCTGTATATCAACGTATTAGGAGACAGAATAAAAGAAAATAAAGGACAAGGGCAGAGTACAATTTCATGCACAGGATTATGTTACACAAACATCTTGAAGATTTTTATCACTGAGAATACATCAGGTTTGTCATACACAACCAGTTAAAACCCCATTCAGAATAAGTATGTCAAATAAAGATTATCTGCCACTGGGATCACATTTTCACAGGACATCTGCAATGAAGGCATCAAAGAGCAGGGATTTGAAACAGGCCCAGCCACTCCTATTAGTGCTACACGATGTAAAATGCAAGCAGAGAATTTCGTGCTGCTGCACACTGAAATCTGAAGTTTCAGCTTCTTCTTTTGGCTCTTGACCATGATTTAAGAGCTAAACTTAAATAAGGGCAGACATTAATTTGTGCTTAATTTATACTTTTAGGTTCCTTCAGGCATCCCATCCCTCAGCTTAGGACATAATATGTTGATTCTTAGGAGCTTTCTCCCAGGACACACATTTCTCATGCATTGTCTAGATGTTNTCTCATGCATTGTCTAGATGTTTAATTTTGGTTTTATCCTCTCCCCTCTGGATGGCCACAGTCCTAAGAAATGCCCAGCATCAAGAGCATGGCTGCAGAAAAGTTCAGATATCACTTTGACGCCAAAATAGGTGTCCATATTTAAAGACAAGATTAAAACCACAATGGATTGGGCTAACACTCTTAAGGAAATCTGTCATTTTAAAATTCCTTAAGACAACCCAAAGTCTTGAAAATTTGGTTTTGAATTCAGGACTGAGCTCATGAAGCAAACTTCAGTATCTGTAAACTTCAGCATCTGAAATGTGATCGCAGCTATGTAACA
>WAAG01078531.1:9004-19318 GCA_013390105.1 Tichodroma muraria
CACACCTTTTTTTACGCCACAAGTCATGTCTACAAGAGAATAATTTTTTCTGTCATTCACATCCATTTCACCTTGTCTCTATTAGAAGTTTAATATATAGGCAGGTTAAGAGCAATATACTGCAGTACACGAGGACTTCTTTTTAATGCTTTCCAAGCACTCATCTAGATTGGCCTGCAGGAGATATCTTTTCACATATGCATTTGTTAAGAGAGTTTAAGTGATGAAAAAAGAAAGTGAAGTACAGTTAATACAATTTTGATTTTTTATTATTTGAGGTTAGTCAGCTGGAAAACTGGCTCTCTTGCCTTAAACTGTTTTGCTATTTAAATGTATCAGCATCTGAAAAGTCTGTGAAATATAGCTTTGATTTAAGTGAAAAGGCATCATTGCTGACATGTGACTGAGAACTGTCATACTGGTTAGTAATTAATCCTCTGAGGTGCAGTTTCAAAGTCCCCTGACAGTAAAAGGTGGGATCTGGGCAATAAAAAGGAAGTACTGGAGGTCGGTGCTGCCTGCTATGAGATCCCGGTAATACTTCCCATCCCTAGAATGTGTGGAGAATTGGAGGATGGGAGAACTTTGCAGAGATTTTTCTCAGTAGCAAATGTGACTGGCTTTGAGACACTGGACTAAGCATGAGCTGGTACATCTGGTGGCATTGCCGAGGGGATTTCGTGGCTAGCAGAGAGGGCATTTGGGGACGTGGTTCAAACTGCACTAACGCCCAGTGCCCTGATTTCTGTCATTGGCTGAAAAACCAACAACCCCTGAAAACACGCAAGGTTAATGTTGCGGTAATGGTGGAGATTGTGTTTGGCAAGGAGCAAAACAACGGATGCAACCATCAATCTCAGAGTCTTTTCTCTATGAGTACAACTCTCCCTAACAGAGAAAAAAGGTTGTAAATTCACTGGCTTGTGTTACACAGGGGGCGTGGAGACAGGACCTGCCTCCTCTCCGACCTGTGACAAAGTACAGCTTCAGCTGCTCTGGAACTCGGGGGCTGTTTGTCACAGTAACTGTGAAAGCATGTACTGATGCAAATCCATTTGGCTTAATTCCATCCTAATATTGACCTGCGTGAAAGTACACTGCTGTCAAGTAACCTACCTCAGGATGAGAGTAGAATTAGATCATAGTCATGTCCCTGGTCTGAAACTGCTGTTCTTTTTTCTCCTTTTTTATTTCGGCTGCTTAGAAAGAGAGGGAAATGGACTGCTTTCCCACTGTTGCATCTTATATGGTCAAATGGACTTTTGCTGAGGTGATGCCCAAATTCTCCATAAAAGGTCACTTTTTACTTGGAAAAGGTCTCATTGTGAGCATCTCAGGATTCACGTTTAACTGGAAAAAAAACTCCTCTGCAGTGAAAATTCTGTGGTGCAGCCTAGGATTAAAAATCTCCTGAGTAGGTAGCAAATTAAACAAATATTTATTTCCTCACTTTCATTGTGTGAAACCCCACTACTACAACCTACTTTGTATCACATCAGGCCTGAGTGATGCTGTGTCACATCCTAGGCAGGACAGTGCTCTGCCTCCTTTGCTCTGTGGCTGATTTCATAGCAAGACTTCTATAAAATGTGAGTGGATAATAGCAATATCACCTATGGCTACCTCAAGAGATCAGCTACTTTATTCATGAGCCTTTGTATCTAAAGGAGGGTGCTGTACCAGAAATAAAATAGTGAACTGTCAGACAGGAAAATGGGGTTAGTTTTGGTTTATTCTGTCAAGAATAAGGAAAAATAAAGAAGACTAAAAAAAACCCAAACTCAAGCCAGTGATTTTCGTGTAAAACTACTTGTGCAGAGTATTTTTAAATATTTCATATTTAATATTTCTGTTCAACACTGTTGCCAGGTCAAATGCTGCTGGTTTTGCATTTGGCTGCAGAGATACATTGTCCTTTAAAGAAAGCTATGTTTCTGGAGGCAGTCTTTTTTAAGAACAAAATTCTCTTTGATCTGTCATTGTAGGTGGGGTTAAGAAAAAGCTCAGCTTTAGTAAATGCTGTGAGAAAACCTTTATGTCCTTCACAATATTAGACAGTGCATGTGCAATTCCTTTGCACGCTTCTATGTGTATTAAACAGGAAATAAACAAAAAATCTAAATGCTAAACTTCATATCATTTTTTGTCTAGCCAAAAAAATAATCAAATAGCAGATTACATCGCTACAATATTGCCTGTGTCAGTGAGACTTCATTAACAGATGCTGTTATAATATAGATCATACATTTTCACTGAAAGAGGGACGTGTGTGACAGCTGTCCATTAACAGATAATTTAAGCTGACTCCAGAAAACACTCAGATTCAGTCTTCTGTGTATATCTTCTTTTAGTGGCAGTTTTTCCTGGGTTTTCATTGCTTGCAACGGCCATTTAACTGAAGAAATTCTACTCCCAGCATGAAAGGATTATTTTGCTAATCTTCCTTAAAGCTTCCCCCCGAGTATTCTATCAATATGAGGTTGTTGGTAGGAGACAACATAAACCTAATATAAATCCTATTTTTTGGAAGTGTGATTTGAAGTTGCACAGCCTTCCACAGTCATGTGGAATGGTGTTTTGTATAATGCTTGTTATTTATTCTTTCATTCTGCTGTCCCTTAAACCTAAGACCCAATAGGAATAATGTTTTCCTGTAGCTGCCGTGGCAAATATGGCTGTTATTACAGGAGATTTACACAATTTTCAAATCCAATTAGACTCATGCCACCCTGCTAAGGCATACATTAAAATTTAGCAAATTAATCTTATGGAACGACCTGCTTCTTCTGCCGTAGTACTTCTTCCTTTTAGTGAAGGATTCTTCAACCCGAAATTTATTATTTCTGTTTTTCTACAGTGGGTTCTTTTAGTAAAGAAAAAATATGGAAACACAGAAAATGCATTCAGAGGCAGTGCTGTAAATGGGACAGTATGTTCCATCCAAGATAATAGAGATGACCCGCTGGCTGATAAAAGATGAAACCATTTCCAGGGCCCTGAACTAACTGCAAGAGAACCCAAAAGGAAAAGAATTTTTTCTGTGTAGGCTTTTTAGAAGAGCAAAATGAAACAAAAAAACCCAGCACCCCTCAACCTCCATCCTACATGTGCATTGGAAATATGTCTCATTAACTAGATCAATCTACTGTCCCAAAGGTACATTGTGATGTGATTTCACCAAGAAAAAAAGATTTACTGAGATTCTCCTTAGTGAAAGAGATCCCGGCCAAACCACAGATTATATCCAGAGTTGGACCTGACAAATTCTTGCTGTTTGACTGACCCTTAATTTTGTTAAGTGCGAGAAAATTTTGCCTAGCACATCAGAATATGAACTAACACACTAAATATTTTATTCTGTGCTAAATTAAGTATTACAGGTTTTAATTCATCTTCATCAAGCGTCCTTATTGAAAATAAAATAGGCACAGCTTGGCAGAGTAGGAGAGGAGAGGCATAATAATTAAAGCACAAATAATCAGAGCATGTGACTCTATTAAAATTTATCATTAAGCTATTCTTTGCAAAATGTGTCATAGCTTTAGCAGTGCTTTGCCATGATGAAGTGTTCTAGCCAAGGCCCTGGGGTTTTGGATCCGTTAATCCCGAAAAGCCAGTCCTGGTGAGTGGGAAGGGCTGTGTGGCAGCATGAAACCTCTTGGTATTTCATTTGCCATCAGATGAGGAGCAAACTGCCCCAGGCCATAGATCAGGAGAGCCTGCACCACTCTGCACCCGTGGCATCCCCCCTCCAGATCCCCCCTAGAGCAGCAGAGAGTGCTTTCCTTGGGAGCCCTAGGGAAAGGCCAGACCTGTTGGAGAACAAAGAGGTGCTGGAGGTCGTGGTGCTCACTGATTCCTTGAGGGTGGGCACTGGGGTTGATATATAAACCCTGTGCCTGATTGGTGTTGTGCCTGGGACTGACCAAGTGCCAGCTCTGGGATTAAGGAGTCCAGCACTGCCTTTGCCTCTGCTCTTCCCTGTGCCAAGCATGAGTGCCATGACTCTGAGGCTTGGACATGGCTGCTTTGTTCTTCAGATCTAGGCCTGCAGACTGAAATCCCACCAGACCTAAGAAGGGCAAAAAGTATTTGCTTTGGACACTTTGACAAAAACTTTTCTATTTGTAGCAAAACTTTCTAGATATCACAGTGGTTTATCTTTGTTTATCTATTATATGTTATTTTCACTCCTTTATTTTCATTTCAATTCATTTTCATTTGTGTTATTCTGAGACCATCCTGTTCATGAGTAAACTTAATTTGTCCCTGCAGCTGCAGTCTGAAAATCTTTTCTAGCTATGTCTGTGGCAAGTGACTAATCTGCACACATTCTTCCCCATGAATATATTGTCATGTTTGCTTTAGTGAATGATCTGCTGTCAGAGAATACAGAAGTCTTTCTGTCATTTGTGTTATGATTGTTTTTGTGAACATGGAGTCTGAATGCATAGGCTTAATATTGTGTTAATTTTGCTTTTCTGCCTTGTTACCTTGTGATATTGTGGTTCTTATTACAACTTTGTCAATTCTTCATTGAGTCTATTCAACTTCCAGCAGAATATGCCTGGAGATAATCACCCTTTTTCCCCTCTGCAATACCTGTACTTCCTTCTCAGTGATTCACTTGGACACTGTTCCTTTCCTGAACACACAGTTTTAATAGAAATGCCAAAGGTAGTGAGTCTACTTTAATGACTAAATGCATTGAATGTCACAGAATGGATGCATTAAAAAAGGAATTGAGAGATTCCCCTAAAAAACTTTTGAAACCCAATAAGAAATATGGCTAATCTTTAAGAGCAAGATTGTGACTGTGGTCTCATGTAGTAGGAACCCATTTCATTCCCTGAAGGAGCTAGTTTGTATCTCTTTCCCAGAGGTAGGACAGTATCAGGGAATTTGCCAGTTTACACCCTCTGCTAGGCAAGGGCTGGGCAGGGAGAACAGGCAGGAAATGACTGCGGCCTTATTTTTTTCACATTCCCTCAGAAATGGCCTTTGTTTCTGGTTTGGAAGGATAGTAATTTACTGTTCACTTTAGCTCAGGGATGGACATGAAGGCAAAGTCAGCCTTCTGTCAGAAATTATGTGAACTAGCTGGTTTTAGAGCCATCAATTCATCAATGGCTGTTTTTCTAGTCAAAATAATGGTACTCCAACTAAAGGTATGCCAACTTACTGCTCTGCAGTTCTTGTTTATGCTTTATTTATATCAGCCTGTCTCCAGAGCCAACAGGAGCCATTGTTAGTGAGAGATTCTCTTCCTCTTTCAAGGTGGAAAGCTCCAGGCTGTTACCAAGGTGTAGGAACTGGCAGGGTGTACATAGCCAGGCTCCCAGCTTCCTCAGCACAGGGCAGTCCCTCAGGAAGCAGGGCTCTCCATACAAAACACTCCTCCTTCAGTTATTACCAAAGACAGGAGTCATCTGATCCATAAATATCAGAGCTGAAAAGACCTCTGGAGTCACCAGCTCCAGCCTCTACAAACAATGTAGCTTGACGTGATCCTCAGGGATGAACATTTGCCTTGAAATTAGTGACCTTCTCTGCCAGATTACCTCCCTCCTCTCTCATTTAGTCCTATTTAATCTACATTTTCCCCTTCAGTAATTCTGAGCTATTACTATACCTCTACCTGCTTTCCCCATGTTGCCAACCGTCCTCCCACACCACCCTCCACCTTCTTGTTAATAATTCTTCTTAAGTACTCACAACCTGTTATCATTCCATCTTTTCTCTAGACAGGGCACATTCAACAGTTGGCTTTCTTGCCTAACTACTCTTAATACAATAGCTGCTGTCTTCTGTCTTTGAGGATTTTATTTTTGTTTGCTGCCTGCCCTAGTTAAGTGTTCTTTTTTCTTTAAATCTAACATGATTTCCTAGTAGGGAATGCTCAGGGCATTGCAGATGTAGCCTTACCAGCCAGGACTGTGTAAAACATTTCAATTCCATGTATAATATCTTACTGCATGTAGCAACAAGGACAATAATCAATGGGATTGCAGAAAACACTGAATTTTATAGAAATCAAAGGAAATATCACTGAGCCCTGTGGAAAATAATGAAAGATGAATTAGGACAGAAAGATTAATTTATATAATTATATCTTCTTAATAATCCAAAGACAGATATCTGTAGATTTAGGTTTGGTTTTTATTTTTTAGGAAAAAAAAAATCTATAAAATCTTTAAAAAGAAAGGAATTATATTTTAAATCCTTATTTCTTCTGTTCTGCAGAAAATGCTTTGGCCAAGCTTCTTTACTGATTATTAGCCCATGCTGAGTGCACACAGCACTTTGCCCTTGGTCTACAGGGCACCCCAGCCCTGCCATCACACAGCACAATACCCAGAACGCTGCCTCTTCTTGCCTGGCTGATGCATCACATTCTAAATCACAGCATGTACTGAGTGCAGGTGAAATAACTTAGCATAAAGACAAGGTCTGGTTGGAAAGAATCAGCCCCAATTTGGGTTTGTAGTTAAGAGCATATTGATAGCCTATCTCATTTAAAATTGCTTTTAAATTAAGGATGGGGAAGGGAAATTAAGGATGGGGAAGGATTGGCTTATTATATAAGGTTTATATTTTTTATTATTAAAATTATGGCTTATATATGTTTAACTTTAATTGCAAATAATTTTGTATAACGTATGCCTAAGATTTTCTGAAACAAGTATACGATACCTCATCATATTTCTCTCAATACATTGTGAAAAAATAATGGGGGAGAAGGATATCCACTTAAAACCATAAAATCTTTAATTAAAGGTATCTATATGGGAAGCTTCTTTCATTAGAACATTATTCAATATTGCCACCTTCAGGTGAAAGTGTATCTAAACATTTAAGGAGACTCTTTTTGCACATACTCTTACAAATTTTCATCTTGACTAATTTTAAACCACGTTTATGCTTTTTCTTCTGACAGTTGAGCACAGAAGAGAAAACAGGGTGGTGTGTTGAATTTGGGGAAATTCAATTCCTTGGGTTAAAGGAAAGCAAAGCAGAGTGGAAGAAAGCACCGCAGTCAATACATTAAACCCAAATAGCATGTAGTTTCCTTGAACAAATCATCTCAGAGAACTAGAATCCTGCCATTTACTTTTATGTGGCTTTACCTCTTGAAAAAGTTCTTCTGAGTTCTCCCTTTCTAATATGGAAGAATAAAAATGATTTTTAAAGTGAATAGAATTGGCTTGGTTGCAATTCGGGTCAAAGTTAAGCTTAAATTTATAAGAGAAATTCCCTAAATTAAGGAGAGAAAACGAATTCTGCTGGAAAAGAAAGGAAATTTATGATTAATTAAACAGTGATATTAGTCTATAGCAAAATTCTCAAAGCTATTTGCCTGTACCAAACATTTCAATCTCTCTTCAAGTTTAGTGAAAAAACAATTATAAATACAAGTACCCGTACTGGAGAGGGCACTCACATTAAGTAACATTCACTTTGCTGGTTTCTTCTAGTGCTAAGTGGGGAGATTGGTCCATGGCAGTGAGTTATCGATTAACTGATGGCAGGATCC
Organism: Tichodroma muraria; assembly: GCA_013390105.1. Classification (NCBI taxonomy): domain Eukaryota; kingdom Metazoa; phylum Chordata; class Aves; order Passeriformes; family Sittidae; genus Tichodroma; species Tichodroma muraria. The sequence goes on from WAAG01078531.1 coordinate 16,539, forward strand.
CATTTCCTGTGTATCTAAAGTCAAATTCTTTTGAAACATGGCATTACACAAACAGTGCCTTCTACCCAGAGAAAAATGTCATGCTGTTCAGTAATAGCAATGGCAAACACTCCCTTTGGACCGAGCATAACGCTCCACTTCCCACTTAAATGGTTTTGCACTGTCGCACTAAAGAGCTGGCACATTACTCCCCACAGGTGGCTGCATTTCAGCGCCTGGGTGAATGAAGAGAGTCTCTATTTCATCTTTCAACTGTAGTGAGTACTAAACATAACATGGGGCTCCTCTATTTCCACAGGCTATTAACCTCCCAAAACATTTATCTCTGATGCTAAACTTTCTGGGACTTCAGCTTCAATTCCAGCAAATGTCTCTATTCAAAAACAATGCACTGAGACTGAATTAAATCCCCTTGCAACAAATAGTAACCATATGCCAGAGCTAAACATGGGATAAAACTGCTTTCTGAACTTATTCCTTCTCAAAAGTAACATTTTTATTTTGGCAAGTTGGAGCAAAACTTCATCCATTTTTGAATAAGAGAGTGGAAATAAGACAAATAATGTTACTGAACTTCTGTTCATAAAAACATTTTAAAATATTATACTTTATAAATAGTAATTTCATAGCATATACAAACTGCAGCAGAAGGTCTGAAGAACTGAAAGCTGACACCTCTAAAGGAAAATGGCAGGTCTGCAAGACTTGGCATAAAACCCCCTTAGCTTTCTTCTGGGGAAACACATCCAGGAGACAAACACAACCTCCCGAACAAGTAGTTTAAGTTCCTTGTTTGCTGAAGGCAATATTTGTTTAACAGTGCAGATGGGAAGGGTGGCTGGGCAAGTTTAAACATGGTCACTGCTACAGCTTCAGTGTCAGTACAGTCCTAAGTGAACTTGGAGGGAGACACTTTATCAAGGAAAAGGATGCATGCATGGTATAGCTGATCTATGTAAAGGAGATGTGCTTCCCCCACCCAGTCTGACCTTTATTTCCATAACCTTGCTCGAGTGGAAACCACCAGTGATGGCTGCAACCAGCTCAAAAGTAGATTCAGGGGAGACAGCAAACTGCTCAATAGCCAAGGGCTAATTTGAGCAAAACACACACCCAACCGCAGCTGCCCAGTGTCGAATTCAAGCCAGATTTGGAAGAAATAAACATCTGTACTTGATATGCAATTCTGATTCTATGATTTTACTCCATGAAGAGTGGACAGCCCACAGCCCTTTGAGCTCTCCTTCCTGGCAGTGGGCTGCACACCAGGATCTCCTCTGGGGTAGGGCTGCCTCTGAAGGTTTCTACTATTCAAGTTTGAGAAACTCTTTATCACATCAGATACTGGGAAAATGAATTAGGAATTGACACACTGAAATTCTGAAATCTTAGCTAAGTGACATAAAGGATGGATGGTGAGTATATAATCTTTTAGACATAAACCATTGACCATGTCTGGGACTAAGTCTGGATTCAGCTGCACCTAAACTCTACTCTGAGGTGTTTAGAATGCAAGGGGATCCTCTATGAACCTCAAGGCCTTCCTGACAGTTTTGTCTGATCCTATTCTTTATGCAGTAAATTCTTGCGTACCTTGCCATCAAATCTTGTTAAATCAGTGTTGTTAACTCAGTGTCTTTTCTCAATCAAATATATTGTTGCTTCTCTCTTATGAGTGAATGCATCACTCCATCCACAAAAACAAGATGCTGCATATGCCATGTATATAAAGTATTGCACAACTCTTGCAGAGAAAGTAATAGCTAAGCATTCAATACCTCATTTTCATTCCCTCTGTCGTTTAGAAAATGTGGCTGAGGATGAGATATTCTCTGCGTTTATAAAATGGAGGATTATAACAAAAAATGAAGGGCTGTAGAAGAGGATGGTTAGTCAGAAATACTTTCTACAGTAGAAAGAGGAAATAAAACTGAAATTAGGTACTAAAGGGAGGAAAACGCATCCAACAGTAATTCAGCATTCATGCACTGGCAAAGGGAGCTTAGCAGTCCAAATCAGAGATTTTGAAATATTTAATCTCCAGAATCCATAAGTGGAATTAGGTATAGGAAGAGATGTCTTGGCTGTTTTCTCAAATTAAATTGATTGGGGTCTTTGCATTTTATTACATGGATTCATTCTGATTAGTTCTAAAGCTAGAAAAAGTCTTTCTTCCAAAGGAAGATTCTGAAACTCAAAAAACTTTAATTTTTTTTTTTTTTTTTTTAGAGTGTCATGGGTTTTTGTCTCAGAAACTGCAGCATTCTTCCTGCACCCATGGTAGAAAAAAAATTGCTGTGGCTCAGTGTGGCTGGATGGGGATAGTTCTGATAAAGTCACCACAGTGGTATCAGAACACTATAATCTCTGCAGTGCTTGAGGATGAATGGCTTATATAAATGTAGAATATTATTACTACTCAACTGGGCCATGCTGAACAGGGTTAGCCGCTTTATTGGATCTATCTCCTTGGAAACTGGTGACAGTCAAGAGTATTGACTGCTGGTTAATCAAGCTAGTATTGGCACATGCTCTGCTTAAGAGGTCTGACTTAGTTTCCGCAATACACGTGCCCTTCAGCCAGGGGACAAACAGGCGCGGGCCGCTGGCCCGGCTGTGAAAGGCGCGGGCCGAGCGGAGCCGAAGCCGCCCCGAGCGGTGGCTGTGTGGCTGCGGCCGGGCGGTGGCTGTGTGGCTGCGGCCGGGCGGTGGCTGCGGCCGGGCGGTGGCTGTGTGGCTGCGGCCGGGCGGTGGCTGTGTGGCTGCGGCCGGGCGGTGGC
>WAAG01078531.1:19724-42416 GCA_013390105.1 Tichodroma muraria
CAGGGCACCGCCGGCGAGCGAGCGCCGGGCGCGCCGGAACAGGCCCGGCCCGCACACGGCCCCGCGGCCCGGCAGAGGCCCGGCTCTCCCGAGGCAGCCCCGGGCGCCTCCCAGCCCGCTCTGCCCAGCGCAGGAGGAGAGCCTTCCGCAAATGTCCCGCCTCCAGCTGCTGCTTCGCCTTCCGCGAGCGTGCCGGGGCCAGAGCGGACCTTTTCGTGCGAATTTGGGAAAGAGTCCTGGGACTCTGTGAAGTACCAAACAGGAGTTCTGCTAAATTAAACAGCTGTCTGTGGAAGAACTGATTCAGTTTTTAGTGTTGAGAGGGCACTGGGTTTGATGGACTTGGCACGTGTGGAAGTGCCACAGCTTTGTTTTCTCAGCCTTAAGCCATTCATTTAACTGTACTATAACAAAATAGGAGTCCACAGGTTGTTTTTTTTTTTCCATAAGAATACTGATTTTCTCTTACCTGAAAAATCATATAACCTCTCTGTAGGTACAAAAAAAAATCCCAAAACAAAAATTCTTTGATTTCTATGTTAAAAAGATTGTCATGCTAGTAAACACTGCAAATCATAATGGTCTTCATAATGGGGCATTAAAATAAAAAGCCCACAGATGCTCTGTCATGATTTACAGCCTTGCTGTTAAACATGGAACCAAAGAAAATTAACCGTTTCTCTGGTATGCAAAAACCCTGAAGATACTGATAAGCCTTTTCTAAGTAAAAATTAGTAAAGTCGCCATGAAACTGGTAGATAGTCTTGGTAACTATTTAAATATTGCTTTTAAAATTATTGTTTGATACATGAAATATTGTTTTCCATATTGAAAATACTTTTGAATATTCTGTGCAGTGAATCGGGTAAGTGCTGGAAGCCATGTCTTGTTATAGATTTTTGAAAAATACATTGTAAACTTAAAACAATTCAAAGTGCATTCTGCTTCAGAATGTCCATAAAAATTCAGTGTTACTATGGTTCTCTTTTCATGCTATCAGCAATTTCTGGACCCTGCAAAACTTTGCATTTGCTTCTTATTCTTAACTGAAAGACACAATAAAAACTGAGAACTCTATGACGTTATATTCTTTACTTCTAACATGGACTACAAATATGTTATTTGTCAATAAGCTGTGATGGTTATTGTATTCTATACTGGACGTATTCGATGAAACCTCAGCTGCTGAAACCATGTCCACAGTTGGTCTCATCTAACTTACACTGTCTGAGAATTAAACTAGTTTCTTATTCTATGAGCAGCCTGTTGGCAACCTGTTTGGTGGAGTTCCAGGACCAGGTGAGGTGTGAGTCCCTTTCTGGAGAAGCTCATCCCTCTGTTACACTAGCAGAAAGGGTTGGCTTAGCCTGAGCATTACCTTTTCCTTTTCTGAAACTCTGGGTTCCTTATCCTAAAACTTATGTAACTCTTTGCATACTTTCTATTGTTGATCTTCAAGCAGAATAGTACCTTGCTTGGTGTTTCTTTGCAGATTGTTTCAGGATTAGCACACTATTAAATATGTCTTCTTTATTTTTCCATTTGTTTCGCATTTAAGTGAAAGGGAGGCTATGAAAAGTCTGTCTCCAGTGCTCTGTACACCTCACAGGTACTGGGGCTCTCATCTGCCTCCTGGATGAACAGGGATGAACAGGAACTGAACAGTTCCTACAGTGCAGAGGCTCTCAGTGGGACCAAGAAAGACTCAGCGGTACGTCCTCAAGGAAATGCTCAGAAAAGCTCATAGGACAGCCCATAGAGTATCCCAGACTCAAATATTCTACCTACAATTACAGCTGTATAATTTAGAGAAGTTCTGGTTTAGAGATGTAAGAACAAAATGCAGCCCTGTTAACTTAGCTGTTCCTAGGCTGTGAGAATGTCAGTTATGGATAGTTTGGCCCTGGATAATTAGACAACAATTTTTTTTTAACTACTGTAGGAGTTAAGTCTTTATGTGCTCTTAATTTATTGTGTTTCCCAGGGAAGATGAATCAGTCTTGTAATTAGTTTTGTTCTCTATAAGCCTTTTCAAGACATTGGATGAAATAAAATTATGATCAAGACTAATGATGGACATGGGTCAAGATGTCTTTTCTCTCTGTCCTGAAATGGAATGTTATGAAAAGGTTTCTTTCCATTATTAGTTTAGGAAAGAAGAATCAAGTCAAAAAGAAAGGACAAAAAATGAAGAAGGTAAAGTCAGAAGCAGGCAAAGACTGCTTCATCTCTTCCCAGTTTAGGGAAAACGCCTTTCCTTCTCAGCATCACCTTTCATTCCCCCTACTCCCAGATTATGTTAAAATAGTTACTGAGGTTGGTCTTTAAACCCTCACCAGCTAAACCACTTTAGCACGAGGTGAATTTATAACAGGTTTCATATAATTTGAGCCCAGGGACATCATTATGCAAGTGTCATGCAAAACAGTCAGGCTAAATGGTGAAACTAAAAGGAAAAGAAAGGAAATCACTCATGTATATGCCTGGGAATCAACACAATTATTTTCTCTGAAGCAATTCAGTCATACTGTGAAAATACATGCTTGGACCATTTTAAAACTTTTTTATTGTTTACTCAATAGGCTGTAGCATCTCTGAAACTTACTGCAGTGTTTATTCAATAGACCAGCTCTGTATTTTTTGCTCTATCATGTCAAAATGCATTTAAGCAATTATAAAAGGACACATTTTACTCAGTGTACCACAGAGGCTCTTCTGGAGCATGTTATGCTGTACAGCATTTTGTAGTGGGTTGCAATTCTGACATTAATGCAGGCATACTCGTGTGCTCCTTCAGGAAGGTCTAAGGACTGATTCCTTTCTAACCACTCAGGTACCTGCATGGACAGGGAGATTGTTCCAAGCATCATTATGTTATGCCAAGATTCTGTCTCTCTCCTTAAAATGAGACTTGCCTTTTGGATGTCAGCAGATCAGTGGCATTTAGTGGTGCACTCCAAATTTCAGTGGAGGATCGTATGGTTAAACTAATATGAAAAAATCAAAACTTCCTCCAGTTCTTTGGTAACCCCTGTGTGCTTGCTTGAAAATCTCATTTTTTCTGGTGCGTCTGTGAATATCTCCTTGACATTATCTCAAGCACACAAATTTAGTGTTTTTTTAAATAACGCACACTTGTCTCTGTCTTGCATCGATTCTTGTCAGTGTTTCCCTGCAGAGGAGATCTGTATGTTTATGGTGATCCAAAAAGGAAGGTGAAGCAGCAAGCTGGAGTGTCCTGGGAAAGCCTGAAGTGCAAGGCTTTACTTCTCAAACCAGAAACAAGCATCTCTCCAGGCTGCATGAGGGAGGAGCACTTCTGTAAAAAGCAGTCCCTCAAGACTACAAATGTTATCACCTATGCCTGGCTTTCCCACAGCATGAAAACCCTGCTCCTGAGTTATCTACCTCAGGCCCTTTGACAGGATGAGGACTTTGTATATACCTATGAAAACACCTCCGTAGTTAAAACATGGTCCAGAATCTCAGCTACTGCATGTTCGCTTTAGGACTGGAAATATTTAATATTATCTCCTCTGTATTCACTTACTTTTGTGAAAAAAAACTGATTAATTGTTGGGTATTTTTTATTTCTACCTTTTATTGTTTTAGTTCCTTCAAAGCTGCTGGCATTGCAGAGGCATTAACACCAGTAAGAGGGGAGTTTGCATATGCAAATTTTTCTTGCTTAATTAAAAGCAGGAGCACTTGATTACACTGCTGAGCCCCAGAGCTACAAATATGTAAACAAAGGTTACATGCTTAGAAAGGGAAATTTGAGCCCCAAGTCACAGTTTTGTGATAGACTTCTGTAAGTTTTTAGTTAACATGAAGCCCAGTGCTAAATTTAATTCCTTATCCCTAGATTGAAGTGCATGCTCTTCCAGAAGCACGCTTTGTGGTTATTTTCTTTGGGTTTGGGATTGTTTTATTCTCATTTTGTGTTTGCTCTTCTGACTTGGAATGCCCTTGTTTCCTGGCTGGTAGCAATAAAGCAATTAAGAGCAGGTGCAGCTTGAAGGATGTGATGCAGCATCTAGAAAAAGTGATTAACAGGAAAAATAAGCCACAGGTTTTAATTTGTTTCTTAATTGTCATCCAGGTGTGGCCTTAGTCCTTCAAAATCGTGAGGATTCTGGGCTTCTGCTGACACCAGGAGTCATGAAGACTGGCTTCTGGACCTGAGAATAATTTGGTGAGGCTTTGTCTTTTGTGGTAACCACCTTTCTCAAAACTGCCTCTTCCTGTCTTTGCACAATGGTTCTTAGTCCTCTCAGTAATCCTGATATGACTGTCCTTGTTAAATTGGGCCATACAAATCACCTGGCCACAAGAAAAACCAAAAGACAAGCAGAGTGTCCTGGTACTGTGTGCTTTCTCTAAAGCAGATGATTTCTATAATCTAGTTCTTTGCACACTTCCATAAAGAGTCCTGGCATGGGTTAGAGCCCTGGGGTGAAGCAGGGTGGGGAAAAAAAGGGGTTGGGGAGAGATGTGCTGAGGAGTAGGAATTTCTTAGGCTGGATATACCAATGCCATGAGCATGTTTTGTAGACAGACCTCTCTGACAGACAGTAGTGCTACATTTTAGATTTTCTAAGCATAAAACAGTGTAGCAAAGCAGGAGATTCCCTTTCCTTACATGGGTAAGTCTTACTGAGCTGACAAGTTCCCTTTTTGATCAGTCACTTATCTCGCAGTCTTAACAAATAAGACCAATCCTGAAACAGATACGGGGATGAAAAGGACACAAGATGCTTTGCACTGGTGTAGTTCTGACAAACCCACGCTTCTCTGGGTGCTTCCTTAAGAAGTCAGGTGTACTGTGCCACGTAGGTGTGATACTCTACTCTTTCAGGCTGCTGCATGGGCTTTGCAAGGCAAAGGTGGCTTTACATGCTGCTAGCCAGCAGATAATAGGACCTGTTTTAGGTAAGGGGCTCTGAAATTTTCTGAGGTTATGATGTGGTGTGCCCTGCTAACGTTTTTTTAAAAATAGTATTGTGGGGAATTATATTTTGACTGTGATGTTTAATACTTTGGGGTCTTGTCTGCTCACTCTCTATCTATGGGATTTTGCTGATGTGAAAGATATGTAGCAAATTTCAGTATCTGCACAAAGGATCCCTCAGAAAGAGCAAAGGCTGCAGCACATATGTGACATTTTCAGTCTGTAAACTCCACTAACTCCTTTCACTGAAGGGTACAATTCAGGCCCCCTCTCCACACACGCAGAGCCTCTAATTGATTAGAAGCAACTAACTACAAAAGAAAATTAGTAAAATAAATTGCCACAAACTTCACAGGTCCAATGAAAGCATAGCTGGCAGGACCCAAGTTCAAGGCAGATTGCAGCTGCACAAACACCGATCAGAGTACAGCTTTGGGTGAGATTTATTGTCAACAAGAAAGGCAATTTTGATCAAACCCCCTTGAATCAGAGCATGAAGTCACTGACTCCACATACTGACCCCAGCATAAACACCGAGACTGCTGTTCTCTGGTCTGTGACACAGGGACTTCATATTGCCTGGAAAATGAATCTCTGCATTTTGCCTTAATTTGGCATGGTGCATGGAACACAGCATAATACGCAGACTGGATTATTAACAGAAAGCACTGCACTTCCCGAAGGTGAACTAGAACCCAAACACCAAGGGCAAGTTCCTGTTATCAAGGTAAAGTATGTTATTTTGAGAGTTCCTGCATACATCCCATTACCACTGATGGCAGTTTCAGCCACACACATGTGGATCCTTCATCACCACAAATGGGCAATACATGCACATAGATCTCGGGCTAATACTGGTGGGAATTACATATACGTGCAACACTCATTAGCATTGATGAGGGTTCTCCTGTGGATATCTAATGAGCATTAATGGGAATTACACACATGTGTGTTTCTCATTAGCATTAGTGGCACGTGCATCTCTCATTAATATTGATGGAAAATGCAGGAAGCCATATCTCCCATTAATATTAGGAGGAAAGTTGCACTCACTGCAAGGAAAAAGCTATTCCTGACACATCCTCAATAAGGAAGTCTGAGCTGTTGCTAATTCTGTTCCAAAACAACTTTGGTTTGTGCTGTCTTTCAGTGAATTACCCAAGTCTCCATGACCTTGGCCACCAGGCATAAGTTTTGTTCCCTTATGGATGAATTAGTTCTGCAAAAGCCCATACATTCTTTTCTTTGGAACCAGACAGCATGTCATCTCTGTGGGCTTTTTAAGCAAATGTATTTCTGAATTGCTGCTATTTCAAAGAAAAGTCTGTATATGCTTTTCAGAGTGTAGGGTGGCACACACCAGCTGTTGAGTTATTGCCATAGGCACACCGAATTTATTATAAGTTCTTGTCATCATAACTCCATTTTACATCATGCACTAATGCAGTATTGTGTTAAACTCTGACATGGTTCCTGATGAATGTAGTAGAAACTAAAGGCCACAGCCTCCCCTCAGTGTAAAGTACTGTATGAATTTACTACAGGACAGAGCTTTTTATCCTTCCAGTTATAAAGCCATTAAACTTCAGTAACCCTTTCAGAAATGTGTTCTCACGCCTGCCAGATGGTTTCCATTGGCTTTTCTGTAGGACTGTAGTTTGAGTCCCCTTTAGAACCTGTGCCAGGACTGTTGGCTACTGTCAGTGTGAGCTCAGGGATCCACGTGGTGGGACAGCCAAGGGCTTTGCTTCTGGGGAGGATTTCCCCCTTTCTCTTCCAAGGGCCACCACTGCTTGGGTGGGTGCTGAAGAGCAAGGATGTCCACATGGTGTGAGCACTGGTGACCAGACAGAGCTAAGGAAGAATGCTGATCTCCCTATCCATTACGTATATGGAGACACAGGAAGGTGATCGCATCAAGTCCTGAACTGGGAATCAAGTGATTTGCTATCAGTTCTCACCTTCATATCTTACAATTATCATATTTCTAGGAAAAATTCTACTTCTTCTATTCTTTAGTATACCTACTACCTTGTACACAGGAATTATAACCTGAAACAGGATCTCTAGATGCCACTGTAAGCGCTTAGCTACAGTTAGTACAAACAAAAACAATAGCCATCAGATACAAGCTATTTAAAACAGAGAACAATATATTTAGTTTTAAAAGTGCCCTTTGGTAAGATATTCTTATTGCTTTTCTCATTACTGTGCAGAATTAGAATAACCATTGCCCATGCAAATTAGTTACAAGAAACAATATTTGCAAATAGCAGATGATAATTAAAGGATTATAATTGGCAAACACAACTGCTAGATCAGATTCCCTGAGGCTGGGGGAGGTACAGATCGCACCTTCCGGGCTGCGCAGCAATACCTCAGTGCAGGGAATGTGAGGATGTACCACTGAAGCTGTTGGGCCATTCCAGGAGCCTTCTGGAGAGAGGCAGCAGCACTGTGAGAGCAGTTTCCAGCTCTCACAAGAGCTGTGCAGAGTGCCCAGTGTGAGCCTTTCACCTGCCCTAGCTCTGCCCCCTTGGCAGCGCGTGTTGCCCGCTCTGTTATCACATGTTGGTTCTGTGTCGGTACGGGGATGTGGGGATGTGGGAGGTGTGGCTGCTTTCCTTACAAGCAGATGTTTTGTTGCTGGGCTCCTTGACCACGGGCCCTATATGGGCTCTGTATGTAGCCAACTTCAACTCGCGTGAAAATCAACAATTTAGAGAGAGCCGGCATAATGCATAAAACGCTTTACGAGCCCAGACTCAGATATATGCTTACATAAGGTGCACACACTTATCCACACTCATATGCACCCATCCTGGAAAGGATAACGCAGGAAAGGTAATTCTAGTGTTAGTCTAGTCTAGGATGACAGATGTTAGAAGACATCAAGGAAAATCATAATAATGGTATTCTGTCTGGCTACAGCAGCATTAAAGATTCTAATCTGTAACTACAGCTTTCACTTATAATTCAGACATTAGCTGCTAAATAAACTAAATAATTTATCAAGTACAATATGTTCTAACTCTGCAGCTTGCAAAAACTGCAGCCATACCTTTATTTCAAAGTCACCAAATGGTGGAAATGTCAACCCCTTTCTTAAAGTGCATCTTCCTCAATTCCCTTGGTAGATTGCACTGATTTTTATTTTTTTTTCTGAAGATGTTTTATTGTTTTTCTACTTTTCATCAGGGTGGGGTTGCCATGGCAATAAAGTAGGATGTCTTGCTGGATTTCACCTTTGCTGTCTTGCTTCATATGGTTCTCTCTCTTCAGAGCAAACATGGTGGACGCAATGCACATACAGATGTCTGATTTCAGATTTCTTTCTCGAGTGTGCTTGGCAGCTGCTCTCCTGAGACAGGCAAAGCAGCACTTCGCAAGCAGCACTTCACTTTGCATTCATCTTCCCACTCTCTAGCGGCCACCATCACGCCTCCCTTGCTTTGTGAGCTCTCTTTTAAGATGGACAGAGCTCTTCGTGAAAGACTTGCTTACAGTGTAAACAAAAACTGTTGCTTAAGCATTTCAATTAGCCAAATGACCAAATCAATTCTCCTCTCAAAGTTAGTTGAGGTAAAGTGGCAAAATATGCTGCAATAGATATAAACACCCATTACATATCCCAGCAATCTGCCTGGAGTTATCCCAGTTACTGGATTTAAAAGGCTGAGTTTAGAGTTTAGGTTGTAATGCTGTGCCAGTGAACTGGGTCTCATTTTTCCCTGTGTCAGTGTTTATTGCCATACCAGTTTTCCCATTTAGATTTCTCCCAGGAAGAAAAAGTTCAAAAATTTAATCACTCACTGGGTTGAAGTTTTCATTTTATATATATCTTTCCTGCCTCCTTCAAAAGTAGATTATAAATCTGATATCTATTTCTGAATTTCATGGTGGTAGCATCTCAGAAACCCAGATGAAAAGGATGGCAAATGCAGACTTAAGTCATAGTCCTTCAGTGAACATTGCAGATCAGCTCTTCTCTCCTTGTGGAGTACCATCAGTGGAAATTGCTGAAATTTCAGGATACAGTCGTGAATTATGCATCCCACGTCACAAAATTATCACTAATATCACAAGTATTTAAAACTCCATATCCAGTAGCTATGTGTCACAAAAGAATTCTTAAAATGCATGGCATTTTTAATATGATGGCATATTTTCCCTTTGGTGTTTGGATTCCTCTTTGCAGTTCTACCAAAGTAAAATGGGGATGTACTACATGAACTCTTGTGGATTAGCCATGATGCCTTTCTTTGTGACTTTCCAATACTCTGTTCGTAATGGCCAAGCTGAGAAAATGTTTCCCAATTTCCAGGTCAAGGGTTTATCCTCTGCTTTCCTTCTTTCTGCCTTACTTACTAGAGTAGCATTAAGTTTCCCTTTGATTTTGCTAACATTGCCTTGGCAGAACATCAGTGTCATTTTAAACTATCATTACAGTATTTGTTCTTCTGACTCCGTTGGTCTCTGCCTGCCAGTCCAATTTTTTTCTTGGAAAGATACTATTAGCATAATTACTATTCAAACATTATAACACCCCAGAGACATGGGCATTGTCTCACTTTTCCATTTAGTTAATGCCATAGGAAACGTACAATCTGGGTAGAAGACAAAAAATAACACATGTATATCACGACAGATAAGAAGAGTGCTTCGAGACTACATGACTCTGCATGCCAAGCAGCAGTGATTCTAAGCAGCAGCACTGTGATAGTGTCTCCTACTTTTGGTGCATTATAATAAAAGACATTGAAGAGGAGCTTCCAGTAGCTGTTCCTTCAGAAGCTCTTTCACAGGATGGAGTACAGCAAAGAGTATGAGTTGCTTCTCATATCATGAAAGTCTTGTGGTTGGTGTAAGATGTTGGCTTGTCAGATGAATGGGTAGTAGGAATTGATTTCCTAGCAAAGTCACACAGAGGAGTGAAGAAAATCTTCTGTGATGTGGGAAGGTTTAGTGCACGTTATTTTGCTGACCTGGAACATCTGTTTCCAACCTAGTAGTAATGGCCTGCTAATAACAGGCTCACTGCTGCTATCATGATGAGAACAACCTGTATTTTAGAAGACAGGCTACTATTGCTGCCCCAAACTAGTACTTCTGTGCAGGACACATCACAGCTACAGTGATAATTGTGGTTGTAGAGCAAGCTGTGCCTTGGCTGCTTCTCTCCAGGTTATTTTTCAGGACAGAGGCCATGCTTTCTGCTGCTTTCGATAGGACCAGGCCATCTTGTGCCTTTTAAACCAAACCTCAGCCCAGTTTATCAGTGCACGCGACACAACTTCAGCTGGCACCAGTAGGCCTTTCCTCAGGCCAGTTGTGACAGTACCTGATTTTAGCGACCTAAAAGCAGTTTCTGCACAAAAAGAACTCCAGTGTTCATTCTGTCACCTGAAATGTGCGGCATGTGTAGGTCCCTTGTCCTGGAGAGCTGTGCTACATCTGCTGACTTGCTACTATTCTAGGAATGCACCAAACCCAAGGAAATACGTGAAAAGAAAAAAATCAGAATGTTTTTAAAGGTATTTACGTAGCTTAGCATTTTCATCAGGAAGATTTCAAAGTATTTTGTATGAATATTAGTATTATCCCCAGATTATAGCTGGTAGGACTCAGATAACATACAGATCAGCTACTACCTCAAATCCATGGGAGAGTTAAGTGATAAAATTAGGAATGGGATCCCCATCTTGGCTTTCTATTCCATGTTGTACCTATCACATATCTCCGTGTCATGTACATTTCTAATATTTACAGTTTAATTCAGCTGCACTCCCTGCCATTTAGTTCAGTGACAATATGTGCATTTGCAGGAATGGGGTGGGAAAGCCTATTTTTTGGGTAGGTCGTGTGTGCTGTTTATAGTCTAAAAAGCATGTAGTGTGAAAATCTGATGGCTCTTGAAAATATCTTCCTGGACATTTTGCTGAGCCTGCCAAGAAAACTGATAATTAACAAAAGTAATTTTTGTGACAAAAACAAAAAGGCTGACCATATGCTTTGCTTATAGTCCTATACCATTTCTCTGGAAGAGAAATGGAACTTCAACCAGCATTGAGAAGTATTAGAACTGAAAATATGGTTCATCACTTATCATGTTTACCTTGAATAAAAATAGAATTCAGTTTTTAGGTTCAACTGATTGTTAGAAACATCTAAACATTTGATTAACAACACTTTCTAGGCCCAAGGACTTCTGACTGAGTTGAGGTGCTGAAGCGTGTTACGGTGTGAAGCGTGTTACCTGTGTCAGTGTATGAGCTCTATCCATAGTTGATTCAAGTAATGTAAAAAAATATAGACAACTGCCTCAGATTTTATTATTCTGGAGGGAAAAATCAACTGAGGATAATTCCTAACTGCTGCTGAGAGGAAAAATTTTCATAGGCTTCACTGCTGTAGAATCAAGCCAATGCAATGCAACGGTGCAACTGCAGTAAGGATGGACCACACAGAGGTGTTTGATATGAATGCATGTGAACACATCTATGAAAAGTAATTTATTGTAGTACTTCAAAAAGTCTGGCAGGCCAGTGAAATGCCTTAGCTTTTTCATATTTAATATTTCAGTAGTAGCAATGCTGATGGAATATTGGCGCATATAATCGTTTCTGTGCGTTACAATGGTAAAGTTATTCACACCTTTCATGTAAACAGCAAGTTTCTTTAAGAACTGTCTACATTCACTATGTTTTTACTCAGCAACAGGAGTACAAACAACTCTTGTCTAGAGTAGGGGAATGACAATACTCAGTCACCCTTTAACTCACTGCTGAGATGCCCAGTAAGTCTGTTAGTTGGTAGTGGTCACTTGTGGCAAGAGCAGCAGTAGCCTGGGAAGCAGAGCAAACCCTGTGACCTCCTTTTTCCAGCTGCTACAAACAACTGTCTATTTAGGAAGATAATTCCAGCTTCTTTCTGCTGACCTGTGCTGGATTCAAGTTACTGTCCTAAAAGGAAAAGCCTTGCAAGGGTCATGAAAAACTTTAAATGTGTTTATTTTTAGGACACTCAAGGAGAGGGCAAGCAGAGATGAGTAAGACTTTGAATAACAGAAGATCACCACTCTTCAAACAAACAGTGACTATCTGACCTATTATTGAAGATAACTCATGGTATCTTATTTCTTGTGGGTATTACAGTATCTACATGTAGTCAAAGAGGCAAAGGAATTCTGATATCAGCACAATTCATATGATGATGAGCCAGAGCTCTTTCAGTTAAGAATGGAGGTACATTTTGTCTGTGCAACTGAATGAGAACCATTGCAGTACACGTGATTACTATTCTTCAACTGTGTGATTACACTTACCATTGTCTTTATTTCTCCATGTGAGTAGCTCCCTGAAAAGTAATACAATATTAATAATCTTGAAGAGTTGAGAAATTTTTGATATGAACATGAACATTTTTGATATGAACATTTAATTTCTTTGCCAAACAGATTCAATAAGGAAATATCTGTTGCCTTGAAAATGGTTCAGATAAATTGAATGGAGTATTCTTATGTGTTTATTAAACAGTCCAGATCAGAATACTCTTGTTTTCAGAAATTGGATGCAATGTGGCTTAAAACAGCAAGAGAAAAAAAATCCTTTCTGATTAAAGAATACTGTGAAGGACAGGTCAGCCTCTGATTTCAGTGTTCAGTTTAGAAACACTCTGTGTGAATACAACAGTAATACAAACATGAAGGATTTAAATCCTGTTTAGGGTGAGACAAACCCACAATTCTTAAAAACCACACTGCTCAACCTGAGAGAGAGCGGGATTTTATTGCCACTTTCAGACAGGCTAGAAGCTCTCTCTGGAAACAGGAACCAGTTAGTGTCATCACAGCAAACACCAAGAGATATTAGTGGGGGCTGTAACTTCAGCCAAGCATCTCAGAACAAAATCAGAAAAACTCTTTAGTGACAGAGATTCAGCATTAGTGCGAAAGCTTCTGGTTATTAAATAGTGAGGAGGGAAAAAAGACATTCTGTATAGGTGAAATCTCAGTAGACTGATTCAGTTTTTTCCATGAAGCATTAGCAAGGTTTTAAATAGCTGCAACCTGCATATTAAAAATGCCCATGTGTATAATATATGAACAAGGGCACCTTGGCTGAATATATTGTGGAACAGAACTGTCCTCTCTACCCCCTTCACAATCACACTTTTGCTGGCTTATGTGAATAGTCAAGAATAGTGACTAGCACTTACCAAAAGTTAAATTAGACAGTCAATCAATAGATTAAGACTCTATTTTTTTCTAAAAAAATAAGCATTCCTCCACCAGTTGCTTTCTCTCCACCACTTTCTAAAATCAGGCCATTTCTTTGCAGCTCTTTATTTAGACACAAAGCCTGGGAAATGATCATGTTTTACCTAGAGACTGACTGAGGCTTTTTAGTGATTCATTCACCTGCTGCTCCAGAAAAGACATAATCCCATCTTCATTTATATACCTAAGAGACAATTCAGATACAGGAAAGAGTGTCTGCTACCAAAAGGAATCTGCTACATCTGCTGTGCTTGATACATGTGAAGTGTGGCAAAAATCTCTCTGCAGCTGTTTGTATTCAGCATGAGACAATGTAACGATGCACTTTGTTAACTCCCCGAATATTTCAACAAGATATGTAGATTTCATGCTGTGCTATTCAATAAAAAAGAAATATTGATTTTGATTAGCCATATATTCCTGACCCATAAGCCCATTTCAAGAAACAGAGGCACAGAATTTTTTGATCAAAGTAGTTTGACTTTCTCCCCTTAAGTATTGTTTCCCTGTGTAACCATTCTGTTGCAGCTCTCAGTAGAAGCACGAGCAATTCTGCTTTTTAATGATGCAGTCTCTCTAATGATGAAGGGAAAAAAAGAGTGCAAGTTTTCTGGTCGAGGTAGCTCTTGTCTGTGCTGCTGGATTTTAGCTCTCAAGTGAATGGAACTATGTAGAGCTCCAAGAGATGAAGCTTCTGAATTGCTGTTATCAGCGAGAGCTTGCTGAGAAAATGAAGTGCATGCCTACACTGCTGTTTCATCCATGGAAATTAACACCATTTTAGGTCCCGCATGCAGGCCTTTACAGATACCTGGAATGTATTTTTTTCATCTGACTCATGTCTCTATGAGTCATTTATGGGGCTTTCATATGCAGAGGTATTCTTCAGGCTATTTATGATGCTTCTTTGAGTGTATTTAAGCCCTCCTTTTTAACAGGGGTTCAGCACACAAGGAAAAGAAGTTTCGCCTGGAAAATAATTTACAATCATAGAAATTACAATGATATTCAGAAGATGCAAATCCCTTCCTATTGTAACCACAAACAGTTTCCAGGAGCATTCTTATTTACTCCTTTTCATCATAAGTAAGGAAACCTGGTTTGCCCCTTCTTGTGTGACCTGGACAAATCATATAAACTTAATATATGTTATAAAACATATAAACTGGTCCAGCTCTGGGGACCATAGGCAACCCTCAGCGTTCCTATGGTCCCCAGAGCTGGACCAGGGTCCAGGATGAAACAGGGGCAGGGCAGACCCCTCAGCCCTTTGCAGGCTGTGCCACACTGGGTGTGGCACTGGCAGGAGGGCAGAGCCACAGAGATCATCAGCAAGCCTGGGAAGCAAAACCCTGGCAATCTCCCCCATACCTGGGAACAAACAAAAAATGCAAGAGCAGTAAACTGGCGGAGCTACTGTCTTTGCTGAAAGAAAAAACAAAAACAGCAGACAAAGGCTTTGGTAAATAAAGGACTCAGGGTTTATTGTTACCTCCAGTGGAGATGTCACTGATTTTGTGTTGCATACCATCTTATTACACTAAAGGCATGAAATTGAATTTCCTTTCTTCTCCAAGACTGTTTGCAAGTTGCTTCCCTACCAGCACGTACTCCTTGAAAATGGCTGCCAGATTTTGAAGGTGATAAAACAAAGCAATCAATTCCTGTTTAAAATTATCAGATAATAGTTAGCAAAACCAAAAATTCTTTCTGTCTGCCTTTTCAAACCCCTATTGAGATAAAAGGGGCTTGTGTGTGAAAAAATCAGCAACCTCGAAGACACAGCACTTGTGTAGGAAGATTGGAATGGTCTTTTCAGGGCTTTCTCTTTATTTTCAAAATTTTTAAAGATATAGATTTGAACAGACCAAAAAAAGGGATGAGACTCCCTAAAAGAAAAGTATGAAACAATATTGAAATGATGTGTGATTTCATTCTTGCCCGAGGGCATGCTGAATTCATCAAGAGAGTCCCCCAGGATATTTCACAGTGTGGTGGTACACAGGCTGCTTCCCTGACAGGTCATTACTGCACATCATGCTGGGATCCCGTACACAGCAGGCTGGTGGCTGCTCTACCTGCCTTGGTCTCAGGGTAGTCCCTGCAAACATGGGTCAAGGACTCTGTCTGTGACTTCCCAGATGTCCAAGCAGACTCACAAGACGAGTGATTGATTTCCACTACAGGACAGAGCTGTCGGGAAAAGTTATCTTCAATTCAGAAGGTTTATAGACAGGCTCCTTGAAAAACTGAGGTGCATAGCACAGTCAGCTGTGTAGGGTTGGCTTCCTGAAGAACTCTTTCTGATTTCGTGTACAGCAGCAGCCTCTGAGTGACTGAAACAAATCCATTAAAAAGCAGGAGGGAGTACCACAACAAGTATAGAACAACAGGAGGGCTGAATGAAAAATATTCAGCCAAATATTAATATCAAATAAATATGAATAGAGATGCATTAGAATGAACAAAACTGCAAGGAAAAAATACTTTGTTAGTGGGTGCAGTGCAGGCACACCTCTCAGCCAGCAGAACTGCCTTTCTGTGTTGCATGGTGTATCTCAGATGAGAAAATCTGAGTTTGGTACGAGAGTTTTATGTGGCTGTTTTGAAACCCAAGCTGGCTCCTCTGGACTTGCAGGAGGTGTCACTGCACTGATGGCCCTGGAGAAAGAGGACATGCCCTCCCAAGCAGCCTTCCTCTGGCAAGAAATTATCATCTGACCTTGGCCCACATTCTGACCAGTCAAGTAGCAAAGCAATAATAGGATAAAAAACCTGAGTGCTTGAAGATAGATTGGGCTGAGTTTGGTGATTCAAGACCTTTATCTAATTAGGCCTTTGGAAGTTTTCATTGCTTCTGCAAACTGTCAGTAAATAAAGGTTCTTTTAGTTGTAGCTGATGTTTATAATGATTTTGAGAACAAATCAGCCAAATGTTCTGCTTTATAAATAGTGCAGCTGTGAAAGTTTTAGGGATACATGGAAAATAGGAATTACAGTGTTATTCTGCCCAGCAAAATATTCAGCGTTCCAAAGGCAGGCAAAATTTTAGGGTTTTCAGGCATGCAGGTTGCTTAGGTCTGTTTGCATTTAGATTCAGAACCTGAAAAATTAGTTTCCTGGCAGTATTACTCCCCTCCTAAAGCTAAAGTACCAGTTTGTAATAATAACAGATACATGCTCAGGGCATGACCATGCAATGAGAAAAAAGCTTAAATATTCAATTTTTATGCTAGATTAAAAGAATTTTACTTTTGGCCAGTTAAAATAATTTTTCAAATCCACTGTGTTCTTCTTAAAACTTTTTTTTGATTTCTTGGACACTGAAATCACTTTTCGAAATACGTAAGAGAAAACATCTATTTAGCATTAGTGTGGGAGGTGTAACCTGTGGCCTTATTGTTCTTATTTTAAATCTGAATGAACATTTCTTATTATAGTGGAATAGAAAAATGTGGGAATCAATAAATAGTGTCTCTGTAGGAGCTAGCAGAATTGAGGAAATGCAGTTGGGGATAGAAAATGGCTAGAGGCTACTTTTTAGTTTTTGCTAATCTAGAGTATGAAATCTTCACCTATGTACTTTTCCTTTCTTCCTTTCTTTCTTCTTTCTTAAAAATAACTTCAGTCAGTTTATTGACTTGTTTTTACCCCAGATTTTTAAGTTGTAAAAGATGTTGTGACTCCTGGTTTCACCAGATACCTGTCACCTTGACAGCACTTGTAGGCTTGAATCATAGCTGCCTTACACGTTTGGAAAAGTCCTTACTTTGTGAAGGCCTTGCCAGATTGTTGAATGGGAACATCAGAAACCAAGGCTATCTTACTGTAGTTCTTTGCAACACAGAAGTGTACACTAGTGTTTTATGTAAGGTTTAGTAAGAGCATTTTCTTTGAGCACTTGTGTTTTTAAGCCAAAACCATAATAATATGACAAATAGGAGACAGGGTGTGGAGGACATGTGCACACGACTAATCAATGCATACTCATTCTCTGTTTGATCTGCATTAGAGAATTTAATCCTTCTTCCTCGTGGATACAGATGGCTCATTTGCACTGCAGCCAGCCTTGGTTTTTCCACATGAAGACAGAAAACACTGGATGGCCCCATGGGAGTACGAGTGATGGACTGCACAAAGCTAAATTTCTTCACTTGCTCACGTGGCAGTAACATAATTGAAGTAAATAGATGAAGGACTAATAATTCTAGAATAAAGATAAATTTTATACTATACACACAAAAAGCAGCCAGAAAATGTGAATATGCTGTCATATCATAGAAATGAGACTTCTCTGCCTCGGCTTCCCTATCTATAAGTGGAGTTGGCCCACAAAGTTTCTTGGCATCCAAAAATTTTTAAACCCACTCATAGATCAGGCAACTTTTCTTACAGGAGACTATTCCTAATTAAAAATGGTATCTAGTCAGGACACTTTCCTTTATTCTCATCTGTTTTTGTAAGGTCCCATTATGTCTAATTTCTGTATTGCATTATTCTCCCAGCCCACTCTCTGCAGCTCCTCTCCCAACACAGTTATAGTTACCGTGCCACCCTTGGTCAATGTTCAGCTACAGTACATGATTCTCATAGATGTTTCCCATCGGTCAAATTGTTCTGTGCTTAAACATTAGCATTGCTTCTTGGGATTTTTTTCCCTAAGCTCAATGTCTCACCATCTATCATTGCCCATCTTTTATGGCTTGTAAGCCAATTTAAAATCCATGGACAGTGCTCATTTTCAACCCAACTGAGTTTAATTTTTCAAGTACAATTTCTGAGGTATTGCATCTGCTGTCTACTGATACTGGATACAAGATCCAAAATTGCTCAGGGTTACAAATTTGTGACCCCCCACTGTAGTCAGCCTGTGCTCCAACACGTATGTCTGGGATCATAATTTCACTCATTGCTGTTTATTGCTCATGTTTCTGCTGTCAGCTGCTTACTTTCCTTTAAAAAAAACCCAAAACCTCAGTTCTGTTATTTTCCTAGGGAGTGTAATGTGGTTTACCAGATGATCATTTCCACGATTACTCTTTATTCATCTTCTAAAGTTCAGTGCCATCCAGCCATCTGGTGTTTCATTAGTTCTGCAAAAGCCCTAGCCTACAAAGGAAAAAAAAAAAATACTAATTGCTAATTTTAAGTATGTGAATCCTAATGATACAAAGAAGACTGCTCATATTTTTTGACAGAGGCATATAGATAACTCTTGCAGAACCAGGCCATAAAATACTCTCAAAAGATTTCTGTGGTTAATCATATAAAGTAATTAGCACGAACACTGCAATGTACTTCACCCAGAAGTGCTAATAGGCCTGTATTAAGGTTTTCCATGCATTTCTTTACTAGCTCTTTATCAATCACCTGGACATCAGACTTGTGGCAATATGAAGAGCAGTGTAAGTATTCACCTGAAACATGTTGATGGATGTATGCTTTCAGGACATGTGGAATCAGATGCAGAGTGTTCATCATTTCTTAATTAGCCATTTTGCTTTCTCACTTCCTCATTGGTGCTAGATCCACGAATACATGTGATAAACGAATGGAATATACAAATACATTCAGTTTAGAATCAGCATGATTTCTTTTTTGATATTCTTCCTTAAATAGCAGATTTTGTCTCTTAAACTACTTGTCCACACTAATGTATGTGTAAAATCCCATCTCATTTGTTTTGTATTCTGCAATGAGAACTCATTTCTTTCTGTCTAGAGGAGGTGTTACTACAAAGGAGCAGGTTTTTTCATAGCCCTTTTTCTGACTGTGTCTGAGAAACACGTTTCAATTTGCTAATGCATTGCTTAGTTAAATAACATCTGTCCTTCACCAATTTTTAGAGTGCCATTCTTTAGGTGTGAACCATTTTGTGAAAGGCCGTTTGTTACTGCTTTATATCATAAATATCCTTTAAACACCTACTCTTTGAACTTCTGACTCATCAGTCTGTCATCTGAAATTCCCTTCTGATAATTACAAAACACTGATCTTGCTCATTACCACATAACAATAACACCTAGTTAGGCACAGAATGCTGTTTCTCCTGGCAAACTGCAATATCTCATGTTTCAGTGCTTTCTGGCACTCATCTTATTAAATCAGTTTGCACATAGCCAGCTTTGCACATGCCTCTGCAAAATCCAGAATGTTCTTTTGTAGGCTTCTGAATTCAGTCCAGGTGATGTGGAATATGCAGAATGAGTGTCACTTGTTATCATTAACTTATAGAGCTTACCCCAGCCCAAAAATGCATTGTGGTGCATTTTGCTGAGCAACAGAGGAGATTACATATTTTATCTTTTTGAGTATGGATCAGTAAAACAAGGAGAAATCAAGTATGTTTTCCCAGGACCTGTAGTAACTCTGCAATTGAATTTCCAGAAAGCCAGTAAATGGCTTAGCTGCAACACTGCTCCTTCTGAAAAAGTAAGGCCTCCAAGCCAGTTCTTAACTGCTAGAAAATATTAATCAGATAAGGTAAAGGCAAATTCAACTACCTACCTCTAACTGATTTGAATCAGCTGGGACTGTTCAGGGTTGCTTTATCTTCTTTTATATAATTTCTTTGTTATGTGCATTTTCATACAAGAACAGCCTAGGAGAAGGGAACATCCTGAAGATAACCTGACCAGGAGAAACAGACAGACTGGCCCAACTCTGGAGCTGGACTATGCACACGTGTAAATAATCAACAAATACCTGTTCTCCTAAAACAAAACTACAAAATATCCCCAGTTGGATCTTTCAGATTAAAAGATTTAAATTTCCACTATATACTTACATAATCACAGCCCAGACGAGAAATCATTAATGATAACGATAAGCAAGTGTTTGGTTGACATAGCAGTATTAAACTCTCACCTGGAAAGTTACATAGATAGAAAGTAAGTTTGACATAAGCATTACAACGTGTTTCCTGATCTTCACAGGTCAGGAAAAAACTGTGTTTGCAAAGTTCCTGATACTGAAAGAAAGCCATTTTTAGAAAGCCTTTAGATTAAAAGCATTGTGAATTCATTTCAGGCTTAGCATAACAGTCCTGATGGACTGGGATGTTCTCTGGGATAAGCAAACACAGCATCTTCAGAAAGAAGAAACTTCAGCAGAGCCAACTCAGTTCAGGATCATTTAATGCAAAATCTCCATGCAATTTCCTTTTATTTAAACCATTATTAAGAAATATCCTTCAGCTTATCACATGTGAAGCATAAGCTTCCTTTGGTATTAACTTTGACACTTGGGGGATTATATTAATATAGGTGATAGTACCTGTTAGTGAGCATTCGATTGCCCTCAATGCAGAAGGATTTACTCTTGTTATTGATTTGTTGGCTAATATATTGGTTGGAAATCCCCTGGTATTGCTGGTAGCTGCGTATTCTAAATTTTATTGGATTTGTGGACAATTTTCCTCTTTCTTTAAACTTACGATCATTTTATAAAAAGAAGAGCCCAAGAGTAAGCTGAAAAACAATCTGTGTTTTGTGTTTTTATTTTGCTGAAAAGGAAAGCTGTCTTGTTTTGCTTTGTTCCTGGCTGTTGATTGCCTTTGTCTGGCTTTTGTCATGGTAACACTTGAGACGGGCAACCAACTGAGAATACATTGCTCCAGGAGCCAGCGAGAGAGGAGCCCTTACCTCTGACGGGCAAAGGGTCACCCGGGCAAATCTGTTTCATGTAGAGGGTAGGAATCAAACCCACCTACCCTTCGGCTGCCTCGAGTGTGGGGGCTGTCGTGACTTCTTTTATAGCACTACTTTCCTCCTAATCATTTCCCTCCGTCCTTTCGGCAGAGCTCGATGGAAGCCAAGGGTAAGCCGGCCCCTGAGGGCAGTGTGGCGGGCATGCAGGCAGCCCCTGCCCGCTGGCGGGGGACCGGGGCTGGGCAGGGCTCTGTCCCCTCCCCTGCAGGCTGGCACAGGCAGGGAGCAGCTCCCGCACGGTCCCTGCGGTGTCTGCCTCCCCCATTCCCATGCTGAGCTTTGCTCTGGGCTCCGGCAATCAATATATTCTCGGTCTTTGTTATTTGGTCCCCAGGAGAGGTAAATTGATTTATCTTTATCTTTTCTTTGCCAAGGTGTAATTCCTCTGTCCTTACACACTAAAATTTCTGGTAGAAGTGTCACAAATAATAAATGCAAAATTGGGCCTCTAGGACACAAAATGTCTCCTCTTTAGTTTTCTTTAAGATTGATTCATAAAACTTGGTCAGAATTAACAACAGCAACGAAAAAGGGAGTTTAATTAAGCCCGTATTGGGAAATGTCTAAAGAAAATAAAGTGTTTCATTATGTTCTCTTAATATATTCTACAATATTCATCCAATTAAGGTTGGCACTCAAGTTATTTTAAAGATGTGGTATGAATAAGATAACCTAAGATATCATATGATTGCTCCAGCTGAGACATAATAGTTGAAAGCCATTTTTTCCAATAAAAATGACAGTGAACAGTGCTATTAATTCATTGTAATGATGCTACTGGGAGAAGTATATGACTTCCATTGCTGAATAATCAACAAAAGTAAACTAGCTTTAAGCAAAAAAATGTGCATATATGTGTGTGTCTGGGACTGTAAATGACCTTGAGAAAAAAGAATTGAGAAAAGCAAGTTAAATACAGTTTTAACCATCATAAGAATTTTTTTTAATTATATATTTTAAAATAAAATCCATGTTAATTCAATACTATGCAAGGCAAAATTCATTGTCAGTCTCTTCTTACATATTATAACTAAAATTCACAAATATGTACTTGTACCTGAAGCCTTTCCAAATTTCAGCTTTGAAGAACTATGGTCACTATTTGACCATAAACTGTGACCATATTTGGTCACTATGGTCACAGTTTATGGTCAAAAATGAAATGGTGCGTTTCATTTTTGCTTCTAATCAAGAAATTCAGGAGCAAAACATTAAATTTAATAAATCTGCAGTTTCTTACTCTTTATCTTTCAGTCCTCACTGTCTCTTTCAAGTGGGCTGTATTTAAAGAGAAAGCATTTCTCCATTGTAGGTATTTTTGATTGGCCTTTTTCAAGCTGGCTTAAAACATTCAACTTCTTAACACAGGAAATTCATTTTTAGCTGCATTTATCTATTAATTTGGGTCCTTCCTTCCTTCCTTCCTTCCTTCCTTCCTTCCTTCCTTCCTTCCTTCCNAGTGTTGATTATTTAATTTGATAATATCCCCTAATGGCTCTTTCTTATTTGTTTGTTTCAAGATGGTTGTTTTTCTATAAAAATATAGATAGAGATATATAAAGAGAGTCAAACACTTAATGAAATATTGATTTTTATCTTGTCTCGAAAGGAACCAGTAGTTCCACAGTTTCTCTACTGCAAATGTTCTGTGTACAAATATATATAAACAGAGCATTTTTAAACAT
Source organism: Tichodroma muraria (assembly GCA_013390105.1). Lineage (NCBI taxonomy): Eukaryota > Metazoa > Chordata > Aves > Passeriformes > Sittidae > Tichodroma > Tichodroma muraria. The sequence continues at coordinate 42,348 of WAAG01078531.1, forward strand.
AACCTCAGGGTGGCCAGTTTTTGAACATAACTTCAGAGTGGCCTTTGTGAAATTATTATATTGGTTTGG
>WAAG01078531.1:42439-59045 GCA_013390105.1 Tichodroma muraria
GTTTGGTGTACAACGCTTACCAACAACTATTTTCACGCAGAATTTAGTATAGCTTTCTAGCAGAAATATATACAACAAGGGACATGTGAATTCCATAGTATTTCTTCAGCCTAAAAGTGCAACTTGAATGATGACAGAAGTATGAGGTGTAATAAGAAGCAAATTACAGATGGATTAGTATGGTCATTCTTGCCACGATTGATTTTAAGGTACTTAAATCTAACAGCACTGATGTACTTCAGCCCATCAAAATTTCAGTCAAATATTCACGTGCCCTTGCTTTAGAGCCAAGATTCAAGTCTCAATAATCAGTTACAAGATTTAAACTTCTTTTGATGATAAATCACCTGAAATAAATATTGCAATGTTCACATGTATCTGTTATATGGTTTTATTGACTAAAATATGTGAATGATTTTTAATAATTATGATACATATGATGAATATATTTGTGACTGTGCTGAATGACAATGGCTAAGTAGACAAATCATGTCTTTCATTGATTAAAATTGATTAGAATGTATGCCTTAGATTTTTGTTGTCTGGAATTATCTAAAACTACAAAACTGCAATTAAGCCTGTTCCAGTGCCAGACCAACCTCTCAGGAAAGAAATACTTCCTAGAGCCCAGACTAAACTTTGCTAGATTCATATCTAATTCACAGGCTTAGTCGGTGTCTCAGGACCTTTCCATGTGACCTGCTGAGGCTCTGAGAGGAGGCGTTCCCCCACCCTGCATGTTGCAGCTGTTGGTGTGCACAGCTCCCTTTGCTAGGCAGAAAGACAAATTCTGGATTCTGTGGCTGTGAGAGGCAAGAAAGACAATCAGTATTCAATGAGGGGGTGGTGTCTTCCAGAGCCCCTTGCTTCATGCAGCGTCTGTGTGCCTGTGTGCACAGAGGGACTGCTGGGGTTTTCCCATCTTTATGTGTAAGTGATGTTTCTATTGAGATATTTGAAACCTCATCTCTGTTTGGAATTTTTTTTAATGCAGTGTCAATTTGAGAGGAAGTGGTAATGCACTTGGGCTACGTTATTGTGCCGCTTTGCTTTTTATGGCACCTTGTGAAAAAAAATACTTGAATAAATTTTATAAAGGCTAAAAATCCTGAGGCTCTAAGGTTCCTGAAAGGTTGGCTGAAAAAAAAAATCCTTTATGAGACTTTATCCCAAGTCTGTTGGTGTTGGTAGTTGCATAGTAACAATGAGGAATTGCAGTGTTTCTTAGCTGTGTCCAAGGAAGACCCTTGGCTGAAAAAGCGACTCAGAGATTTTCCATGGACTACTGGTGTGATGAAAATATGTGTCAAAGTGTAAGTCAGACATCTGAACCCTAAAGACCTACACAACTGAAAATAAACTATTGTCCCTAAATTCAAGCCACCATGAGCTTTTAACAATGGTTTGCAGCTTGCTAGATGATAGATGTAAAAACATAGATTTAGTGGATCAGTTTTGGCATCCAAACTGGTACTGGGTATCCTAGGTTTGCCTGAATCCACAGGAACTAAGATGCAAGAGCAATTCTAAATGGGAAAGCAAAAGCTTCTTTTTAAAATTGCCTCTTTAACCTATTAAATAGCACATAGGGTAAAAATCTCATTCACAGTTTTGTTGTTTTTAAGGTGAAAAGCTACAGAATCTTTAAAACAAGTGACCCTTCTCTCCTTATCTAACGAGGGGAGTTTTAACATAAACTGACTTTAGTGATTTGCACTTCGGCCTTGCTTATTGAAATAAAAAGTATACTAAAGAGAAAACTAAATGAAACAGTTATAAATAATGGATACTTTCATTATCACAAAGTATTTCAACTGCATTTTTGTTGGGAAAGGCCTTATTATATGGGAATGAAAGGACATTTATGCAGATATGCTACATAATTTGCTTGGCCTGCTCATTTTGAGTTCTAACAGAAAGTTTAGAGGATCTGAGTAGAGAAAGTCTTCCTAAGCAAATAAACCATAACAGTGATCTAACATATGCCTTCAACCATCTGTGCTTAGCTGGCTTATAAAATTTCTATGAGAGTTTGTTTTGATGATGTAAGCAGCATTTTCTCATGATTTCTATGCATGAGAAAACAAACAAATGCAGGGATATTGCACTGCCATTCCATCAATGAAATATTGTCAGTATCCAGTTTTCTGTAGGAAACAGTGCTACAATGGCATTCCATATCCTCTCTACTACCTATAAACCAATAAGCCCAAGTCTTAGGGAAAAAAATAAAATAAAATAACCTTATCTATAATCCTATAGACTGCCTTTTTCACACGTTTTCTATTAAACAAATATCATTAATGAACATTTTTAAGATTGATTTTCATCTAGCAAAAGCTAGAAAAAACTTAGCTCATCTCTCACAAGACAGGGAGAAATCAGTACTTGTGATTAATGTGATTACAGTGATTAATGTGAATTTCTAGAATTAAAACTTTCTCCTGGAAGCATAGAATGTGTTTCTTTTAAAGGAAGAAAAGTAAGACTCTAGTATTAAATATCTTAGATGCTTTAAACATGTTAAGTATATTTAAAGGTATTTGTCTTAGAGTAAATATGAAGTGATATAATTTTGATTCTATTAAACTGAATATGAAAACCGTCCTAGCAGGTTCCTCTAGTTTCATAAAATTTCCAGCTAAATCACTGAGATGGAGCTTAGAAGAGTCCATGCTCTTTAGAACCTTCCTGCTAGATGTAAACTTCTATTCTTCCGATTTAGAAATTCAGCTGAATACTTATAAAAACAAAAGTAGTCCCTGGGGAGCTCTGTCTGAATTGTTCTCCGGACTACGCATTTTGCAAATATGTGTTAAACTTTGAAGCTGGCATATTTTTTAGGGCTGTTCAGTGTAAGCACTGGGTGTTCAAAGAGCTGGGAAATCTGCGCGCTCATTTGGCTTCTACTCCCCTGGTCAGTATTGCAGTACATGTTGAGAAGCTAAATCTATAGTGCCATATATCCTCCTATAAAATTGGAGTGTTTGCTTACTGGATCACTTTTCATGCAAAAATGTTGAAATTATCACGTAAATGTCTTTGGGCTTTTTAATAGATAAGATGGAAATATAACAATATCTGGTATCATCAAGTGTGCTGAAGGTAAAGTTTCAGCAGAACACCTGTTTTACCAATTTCTACCTCTGGGTTTTGAAAATTCATCTCTCCTATTGCTGGTTTCTTAGCTTTATGTGCTATCCAGAGGTTGCTTAAAAATTTATCATGTCTTCCTGTGCATTATCAATTATTCTTCCTTTATTTTTTATCACTCTTCCTCTTTCTAGCAGTTCTATATTAGTCTGATTCTGTGGGGAAAAACCCAAAACACTACTGTTAGAAGTTTTAAATACTCTGGAGTAGAAGGAGATAAGCTGGAGAGAAATTCCAAATATTTCAATGACAACAAATTTACACCAAGAGTGATTTTAACAGGACATTGGAAGGAGATTGTTGAATTTGGAGTAGAATGGTGACCCCCTGCTCATGTTGAATGTAGCCAGAAAAGTTCATTTGACTTGTACACAGTGTTGTCTTTCTTTTGCCAGGAAAGCTTTCAAAAATTCTGTCACTTTTGCACTCAAAAGCAAAAAATAGATTCAAGTACCAGGGGAAAGAATATAAAACCTTGCAGAGCTTTTGCAGTCTCATAGAAAAGTTGTAAAAAACACGTACAAAGAGATCCAGAGATGTAGGTGACATTCAGCCAGGTTTTGCTAAAATGACTGGGGTAAACAAGACCACAGAAACATGTCTAGAAGCCATCTTTTAGCAGGCAGTATTTCAGCTGTACACCACTCACTGAGAGCAGTTCAGGCTCCTTTCTGCTGATGGTTGCCTCCACAAACTTTCAGTGTCATACAGTATTGGTTTTCACCTGTTAGAGCTAGTGTAGGAAGTCGCTGCAGGGTAAACATAAAGGTATGACAGCACAGGGGGCTTTCCTCTAGGAATTTCCTTCATACAGCACCTGCAGGCAAAACACTCAAAGTAACCAATTCCACTTCCAGTGCCAGCCCACAAGGAGCAGTTGCTGCTTGCTAAATGCCTCCTTCCATACCCTAATCTGTAGCACCCTCTGTAACTCTAGATCTGTCTTGTGGCCATAGCATAATTCTAATTTTCTGCCAGTGTCTTCTGTTAGCAAGTGCCTTCTGCCACCTCTCAAACACAAAAATAAAACTTGTGCTCCTTGCCTCTGTGGCAGCATTATTGCTCTTTAATAGCAAATAAAAATGGTAGCAAAATGTTTGTTGCTGTAGTAAGGATTCTTTAACCTGAAAACATTGTGAAAGAATGATCTGGTTATATTTAAGATAGACTAAAGAAGTGTAAAGGCTAGAAACCTTGGTGCTTTGTGCTTTATTTTATTTAATAAAATTAAACAATTAAACAGAGCAATTCCTCACATCTAAAGAAGCTATCCCATAGTATTCCCTTACATCCTTTTGTTGCACTTTCTGCAGATGCTGGTCATTTCCAAGGACAGAATATTGGACAGGATATGTGGGGCTTGTGCTCTGGCACAGCAGATCCAGTGCTCAAATTCAAGGTGACTCACAGCACAGCTGTTGTCCTTTGGCCCTGGAGCCTGCTCCCTGTGTCATCCCCTGGTAAGGTGCAGCAAAGTGACAAGTTACCTGGATGTATTTAATATGCAATGAAATATGTTGCTTTTTTTTGCATCTGTTCATTAATTTTTTATTTTAATGGCATGTCATCTTAAAATATATACTTGAAAATACTTCTGAATTAGGGAGTGTATTAGCCTACAGGTCACTTTATTATTTATTTATGCTTTCTTCCACACTGTTATGCTACAAAAAAAGCAGCAAAGAGATTCTGAGTTTTAGGAGAGGTAGGTAATGTCACAGTGCAGAGTGAATAAAATAATTAGCAATATCAATAGTGATTTTTGTGTGTGTGTGTGTGTGTCTTGTACTGCTTTGAAGATACACCTTTAAATGCACAGTCTGGCCCTCACTGTGTTTCCTTGTTTGCACAGGAAAATATTAAAAGTTCTGCTAAATCCTTTCCTGCTCTGACCTTCCAGATCTCCACTGCTTCAGTGAACCCTTTTGCATCCTGACCTGCAGCAGGTTTGGCTTGTTAAGGTAAATCATGGCAGGCTGTTTTTAAGGATCAGCACCCCATGCACTGGATACTAAAAGCTGTGTGTTCTCAGCCTGCTGCACACGTGTCCTTCACCCCTACCTCACTCCATACAAGCTGAGAATTTGAATTGGAAGGCAGGTAAGAGCTCTTTGCCTAATCACCTATAAATGCAAAGCCCCCCCATGGGGTACTTAAACAGGTAACTAGGTATAAACATTTAAATCCTGGAGGTATAGGAGACAATTCAATTTTTAATACTTGTGTGGAGAACTGTTATTTTTTCTTAGGAAAACTTGAATTATGACAGAGAAGTTACACTGAGATCAATGTGAAGTTTTTGCTTCCATAAAGAGTAGATATTGATGGCTATTGATGATAATTATGCAGCAAAATCTAGGTTAAAAATCATGCCTGAGATGTGTGTCCACAATTCTTGGATGTCCGGGCAAGCAATGAGGGGAAAAGGGAGGTTCATCTGGCACTTGATACCATCTCCTTGAAAAGAATTCAATCTTCAAGAGTGAGACTATGTAATTCCAGATATGAGACAGGTAAGACCTACAAATAAAGCAGGGTAAGATACTTACTTGCTGTTGCTTATTTTGAAATTAGTTTTGTGCAATGCAATAAGTATCTCATTGTCTAATATAGTTTTGGTTCTAAATAGTTTGATTTAAAACATATTCTTAAGAGTTGTTATTTTCTGGAAATTCTGTGAAACTTTTCCATGAGAATTGAGCTCAGTTCCACATCCAGTAGAAAGGGGAATACTTAGGGCTAAGAACTGCACTCTTAAATTAATGTCAATAGCAGCTGTGTGTGAGCATCCAAGGACAGACTTTTTTTTCTCAGGATATGTTCTACTTTGATGTTCCTAGAGTCTATAACCTTTTAAAGTTAATGGGAGTTACATGCTACAGTATACATCAAGGAAAAAGATACACCCTGCAGTTAAATATAATAACATTCCTCTTCATAGACCACTACTGGGAACTGTGTTCACATTGCTGAAAAACATGCCTTGAATTAGGCTCTGTACTAGTGATTTATGTAGTTATTTGCATCTGCCACTGCAAACAGAAATAGATATGTTGGCCTGTCATGGCAATGGGCAGACTAACGAGTTCTTACTACGCCATGACAAATCATTAGTGTGGTAAATCAGCAGCTCTGCAGCTGCAACTGCCAGCTCCCAGCAGTGCTGCCTGACACAGGGACTAAAGCAGCAAGGGCTGACCTGCTGAGAGGGATTTCCTTCGTGATTCTGGAGGCATGCTTGTGTCTAGGTCTCCTCTGGCCACGAGTGGAGAGGCAAGACTAGATTTTCTGGGTTTATATCATTATGTGTGTCGCTGGAACAGAATTTCTTTTGGAATGCTTGTGAAAGCTTGCACGTGTCTGTGTGTGTGCCCGTGAGTTCCTCTGCCTCTGAGGATGCCCTCTGCCTGTGACACCACCCAGCTCCCGCTCCCATGTTGGGAACTCCCCACCTGTCCTTGAGCTGCTGCTGCACAAGCACCGTGCTGTGACTGTTTTGTTATGAGAGACAGCAGCAATAACGACTTAATAACATAACCAGGCAGTTAAGCCCCAGAAAAGGGAATATGATGTTTACCCTTGAGTATACAGTATCATTTTATCTGCTTGCTCTGAATGACACCTTTTGCATGCAGCATATTTTATATTGATGAAGCAATGCCATGGCAGCTTCCTGCATCTGCTCTCTCTGCTGCCTGAAAGTGGCTGTAATTATTAACGTGATAGCTAATCAACAAGAATAGCTGCCAGACTCTATTTAATGGCCTCAAATTTCTCTTCTCCAGAAACTGAGGACATGAAAGAGAAAACGAGTGTGGAATATGTTCATTGACTGCAATATGTTCATTCTTAACTCTACATGTTTCTTTCTGAAATCCAGATACATTGTTCACTGGAGTCTGAGCCACAACATGGAACAAGAACCTGTTCTACAGTACTTCTTAAGGGGAAAATTAAAACAAATCCTGCAGATATCACTAACCCATGATTATCTTTCTTGAAAATATCCATCTTACACTACAGTTGTAAACAAAGTGTGTACTATCTGCTACGGATGCTCTTAACAGGACTGTTTCAGTAGAGTGAGCTCAATATTTTAAACAGTATTGCCATCTTGTGGTAGGACAAGTTTTATCATTTTGCTTCTTTTTGCAACTTTTTGATCTTTATTTATTGGCAAGAATTCCTGAAATGCTGCAGCACATGCAACAGAATAAGTACTGCCCCAGTTATAAAAGATTAAAGATCTTATAAAAAGAAAGAAAAAAAGCCTATATCTGAATGTCATAATATGTCTGAATGTTTATCAGTCCTTTAACAATGTAATTTTATCTTCCACTGAAAGGAAGGGAGTAGGGTCATTGTAAGACACCTGATTGTAAAGGATGCCTTATTAATTATTGCCCACTTTTGAAATTAGTTTGTTCCAGACACAAATCCTTCAGCATCTGGACTCTTCATGTGTGCTGAGTAACACCTGGTGTTACATGCTTCCACTGAAAGAAACAGGCTGTGATTTCTGCGGTAGATTAAGAGACAAGCAAGACATTTTTCTCTCTTAAAAAAAAAAAGTCAAGCTACTTATTTTCTGTTCTAATAGCAAGTATTACATCAGAACATCTTATATTCTTATTATTAATCTTCTGGTGACCCTGAGAGGGTATTGTCCAACACACACCCAGAGCCAAGTCTTTCCATGTGTGAAGCAAGGCCCTGTAAGTGAGCAATGGCTTCCCTGGGTCTTTGCTCCTTCACATTCATCTTGGAATTGTTCTACCTGCTATAAAATCAGTAGTTTTCAATATACTGTATTTGAGGTCCTGTAGAAATCTGCCAATTACTAAACAGGTACCTTTGAAAATTTCACCAGTGTGAAACACTGTATAGTGTACACAGACTCATGAACTCCATCTTTTTCTCTCAGGACACTGAACTTATGAAGAAGAATATTCTGGTTTGGAGATAAAGTCCAGGGACACCACATTGTTAGGGAGGGAATTTTATTGGCAAATAACTTTTCTTGATAAACCAAGGATTCCTGACAAACTTTCTCCGTATTCAAGTTTATCAAAGCTGTACATGTTGGTGAAGTATTCTAACTTTTCTGGTGACTAATCAAAATAGATGGATTGTGGAAGTACTATCTTTAGCCTGGAAAGTCCCAAAGTGAGCAGAGGCCTGCTAATGGAAATATGCTAAACACAAAAACCAGAATCTGTATTTACGTACGAGTTTCAGGACTGACTTATAATACTTACTAACATCCAGTTTTTTCCTTGAGCAGTGAGCATTGCTGGAAGATCTGTGCTACATTGATCTTTTTTTTATTCCAAAGATGAACAGTCTATTCCAAAAACACTATTCCACCTGGTAAGAAACTTCCCCTCTGTAAGAAACCAGAAAGCAAACATATGAAAAGAAATTAAGATTTTAACAATCTTTATGTCTTCTGATGGATAAAAGCAATATAAATCATTCTTTCACTGTAGCGATACCAGAAAACGTAGTGTTGTGATGGTTAGGTTCCAGAATACCACTACACATGATGTACTGCACATCCTTTACACCTAGAACCTGAGATAAAAGATGAGGATTAAGTTTATCTATGCATGAAGGTAGTGAACATCTGCCAAAATATAGCTAGTTAATTCAATTCTCCTGTTCAACAAAGCTGACCATCTGCTCTGTAATCAGCAAAGATCTTGTTCTGAGAACTAAATCAAAAGATCACCTGTCTTGTGTACCTTGTTGTCGCTCAACAGAAACAACATTTTAATGGTATCCATCTGTAGGAGTGATGGTGACCTGCAGCAGGTATGTACTCATTGAGTCAAAATTAGCAGCTGGAGCTGCAGAAAGCAGAATGTCAGTTTAAATATTTAGGCTCTATATCAATGACTAAAAGACATCAAATTAGGTGTAATTCTTAAAAGAGTCATTCTGTAAAATTATAATACAGAATTTTCAGGCACCTATAAAAGCCAATGACACAAATTAAAATATACACACACTTCTTAAGGTGATACTAAAGTCTGCAATGAAACCAATGAACTTTTATCTTTATATTTCTGGGTACACAATAATGCAGAAAGGTTCTATCACTACATAAAGTGTAATACAATAATACACAAATTGACAAAGTAATGTTTAATATGAGAAACAGTTTTTTAATGTTCTGATTTTAACATAATTGCTCAAACTACGGAATAGTGCATTCCACTTTATGAGGGAAAGTAAGAGGCAGATGTTAGAACCTTTATAAGATCATTTGACTTAGTTAATGGGTTTCTGTATTGCTTGCACAGCCATCACTGGCCTTGCAGAATTTTATTGTCTTAGTTTTAACAAGAATAATGTGGAAGCTTTGCACGGTTGTAAAGACTTCAACAAAGTGTTAACTTTCCCAAAGAGGGAAATTGTCCCAGAACCAGGGATCTTCGGGGCCTGGCTCCCTTGGCTCAGGCTGCCTGAGGAGAGCTGCTCCAGGCCAGAAATCCGCAGGCATCTGTTCCAGCAGCTTCCCTGGGCCTCCAAACCTTTCCAACACTTACAATGCTTTCCTACAGTTGCCAAAACTTCAAGTTTTCTCTAATTGAGGCGGCATTGTTGATGCTTAGCACTTAGCAAAAGGCACCATTTACACTTTGTGCTTATTTGCAGTTCAGCAGAAATCTTTTGTCTAGCATTGGAGTGAACTTGTTTCTGTGAGCTGGGTATACTGCTGTCAGCAAAAATTACATGACTTCATCATTTCCTATCAATACCAATTGGTGGTTATTTTCCAGAACAGTCCAATTTAGACGAAGCTAAGCTATTAACATTATTAGTATTTACATTACCCTGATGATCATGATTCAGCTTCTTTAATTAGGCACATCAGTATGTCTATGTAAGAGTGCACTTCTGTAGACAGTCTAATTTTATTTTTTTTGTTAGAGACTCATTACTGACATATCACTCTGTATTCCCAGAAACTTGTAGCAATTGGGCCTTATCTTTGAATTACACATGATCTTTTTGAAATACCTTCTAATTGAAAAATCATAGGATGGTATTTAAGGAGTAGAGGTGATTGGTAATTAAAAAGAAAAATCAAGTAATGCTTCTCTTCACTACAAAGCTTCACAGCAGCTGGGATTTCCCAGGCTCAGCCAGTCTCCCTCATCCTCCTGTCACTGCAGTTTAACTGCTGGGCTGGGCAAATTGGGGGAAAAGGGCCTCCGATATTTCATATAAACTTGATGCATTTTTTCCTCCATAGAGAGTGGCCTGTTTCAATATGTCAGATGTTCAAATAGATGGCATTAGCATACTATCTCTGAACAAAGCACTTTCCTCTGTGCTAAAGTTGTCCAGGTAATGGTAAAAAGTAATTCTGAAGGTTGATAGTAAGTATAATTGAATGCATTCAAGGCACAACTGCAAATCTCTTGAAAATGTCATAAACTGTGCAAAGCTACTTCCTTGGTGACAGTTTGTTGAGCATAAAAATGGAATCTGAAGAGCCTAAGCTATTTATTTCAATTCAGTGAGATATTCAGCAAAGCTTACAATTCTGCTACATTCCGTACAAATGCAGGGTCTCTTGAACACACAGATGATGCCATCTATATTATAAATATAGATCCAACACTGCCTTTTTGTGTATCTCAATATTTGTATATGCAATATAAACACACCAGTACCCGGAGAAAGAATATATTTACTTTGTACAATTTAAATACTTTCAAAATTAGAAAGCAACAGAATTTTGGGTTTCTATACTCTTCGGCTTAGTGCATACTGTTTCTAAAGTAAACAGCAGCACAGTTTAGAACAACAAAATTGTGCCCATGACTTCAATGGCAGCATGAACAGTTTCTCTAAAATCTTTTGACATTTGTTTCAGAAAATTTGTACATTCACACTTACTAACACTTTGGAAAGTCCTCAGTTTTGCTGATACAAGCATTTGTGAATTTGTGTAGTATGGCTCCAAGCTAAAAACAGGCAAAGGATGTGGAGAGTGAAGAGAATATCTTAAAGAGTATTACATAGCTGTGAAGAAAATAGTTTTCTAATAACACGACACAAGGAATTGTGTTTTCTTGTTGGTTTGGGTTTTTGAGAGCAGAATGCCTTTTTTTTTTCAAGAATGATAAAAAAAATGCATGGAGCCATGGCCTGAAGAGCTGCTGCCAAGGTGCTCTACAGAGTATATTCCAGAAAGTAATTTTAATTGGTAGCAGCACAAGCGTATTTTGAACAGCTGAGTAATTATTTCATTCTGTATGTGACTCCTTGAAATGAGATACCAAACAGACCTGTTAACTCTCCTGCTTTCTTTATGAGACTCTTCCACATGAAAAGAGAGGAAAATCATCTGTTATCTTCTTCCAAATCTGAAGTCACCTCCCACCACAGTAAATATTTCAAGTGGCCATGTAGAAACAGAATGTATTCCTGCAAAATAGCGAAGGCAGAAGGACAGACATCAGGTTTCCTTTAAAAAAAAACCATAAAGACAAGTTTGAAAAAGAACTGCCATTTCTGAGCAATAGAAAGAGTAGGAAGAGTTCAGACTGAAGATGCTTTACTGTGTTAAGGGTGTGGGGCTTCAGTAAAAAGTTCTCCACTATTCCCTCACTTGTTAAGGGTGAATTAAAATTCCATCCCACTGCAAAGTGATGCAAGCATCTTTAAAGATGTTCTGAACTCAGTTAGAACTCAATAAAAAAAAAACAAAAAACCTCAATATCTCAAACACTTCAAGGGAAATATGCATAAGCAAAACAAGTTAACTGTATCCTGTCAGTCTCAGTGTTAATTTTTTTCCTATAGTGATATCTATTTGATCTCAATGAAAGTTCTGGATGCACAAGAAATGTGAGATTGCATCATTAATTTTCCCAGAAATAAAATCTTATTTGATAATTCAGATTCCTAGAAAGTTATTTGCAGAAATTGAGCATAAAGTGATCCATGAATATTTCATTTAATTTCCAGCTAAGGGCCTAAGGGATATCCTGGAAGCATAAGGAATGAAAAAAAACCCGACACACAGATGCAGATGTGTGAGATGTGTGCATATGTGCGAGTATGGACACACACACTAAATATACATATATATATACACACACACACACACAAACACACACAATTATATGCTACTTGATTTTACACTAGTCAGACCACTTGTTTCCTAATATTTCCAGGGTAGACAGATGCATTGAAACAAGCTCATTTACACCTACAATTATAGGTTAACTAACAAATTTTGTAAGTGTGTGAGTATCAGATCATTTGAGGCCAAAATTCTACTGAATTGTGTAGGACTAGAAAAATCTTGTTACTAGTTTTTTGTGTCTACCTCGATAAAAAAGAGGAAGAGAAAAATGAAAGTGCATTTCATTTTGTCTAAGTTCATTTCTTTCCTGTTAATCAACACTACACTGACATGCAGCATGCACTTAGTTTTTTGCTATTGATAGGGAATATTGTCAGGGGAAAGAAAAGGTGTTTTTTAAGGCGGTTAAAGAGTGATGAACTATAATATGAAAATGTAAATTTTATCTTACTGATAAAAAGAAATCTGCCCATAAAGTCCATTAGGCAGTAGAGTAGCACTTCAAAAGAAGTCAAGGAAGGATCAAAAAAGTCATGTTCAAAGTAGACCAGATAAAACATTTAAGAGGTGTGTTGAGAGGATCATCTTGTAATTATAGTGCAACTGAAATGACCCCAATGGTCTTATCCAACCTTCTGATGTCCAAGTGTGGGATAAACAGAACATGGCATTTGAGTGTGAAGATCAAAATAACAGAAAGCCACCTGTGTCTCTGGAAGATGAGTATTCTTCCAAAGGTAGCAGATATGTAAAAGGGCAATTGTATTTCATCCATAACAAATAAGATAGTGAATCATGGCTGAATTATGGGATGATTCCCTCTTTTAGAAAAAAAACATGGCCCTCCACAGTGAAGTTACATCCCTTCTCCAGTTTCTCAGCTTTGTAAATATGCTATAGACTTGCTAAGACAAACCTTGTCCAGTCCCATATGAGGTGAAAAAATTACTTGGCTGGCTGTACAACGAGGTTGTGATATCCACACAGTGCCACAAGAAATATCAGCAGAGATAACACGTGGTTTTCTTCCTGAAGAGTTGTATAAAGCATTTTCCCACAACGTAAAAAAAAATCAGGAAAATGGGGTTTTTTTGCAGTTATTTTGGCTTCTGTTTTGGCAGGTTTTACATGTGTAGGGGCTTTTTTTTATGCAGAACTGCCACATTTGCTTCCCTTGGCAAGAAATGGGGTATTTATGTAGAGATCACAACTCAATTTATAATATCAAGGCTGGCAATGAATGTGGTAGCTATTATACGTAAAAGATGGCTAACTTTAAACATTTGTAGGAGAGATACTGAAATGGATTCCAAAGAACAATAGAAAACTAGATCCAAATCCATTGCTCATATTTTTCTGATACATTTCCTTCTCTCTTTGTATCATCTGAGCTCTCTTATCAAGATATTTTAACATCCATCTTTCTTATATAGCTTAATAGCATGATACTAAAATATGGCAATCTATTTGTCAGCACTAGGTCTTTACTTTTATCATAAAGTAAATAGTTTGCTACAGGTTACAGCATCGTAAAATTCTATCACTGACAGCTGCTCTAAGACATAATTTCTTTTCCCAGTTAAAGCAAGCATGTCCTATCTACAAGATACAAATATGGTGCTTGTTGAACTACTAGTTTTGGTCCTGTTTTGCCTTTTCAACCTGAAATTTCTATCCATGAATATAGTTTGGTCTTCTAGAAAAGTCATCCAGGACTTTGCCTCTTCTCTGTGTTCTGTCTCGTTCTAGCTATCATTTTTGTCAATATTGGTATTCCTTCTAGCTGCCCTGCTGTCTGTCCAACACTGCTCTGCTCTGTCCTGTCCCTGTCACCACTGCACATATCAGCTGTCCTTTGCTAACTGCACTGTGTAGAAAAGGTAGATTCAAGGAGTATTTGAGCAAAGGCAGAAATGTGCACAGAACCAGGATTGAGAAACCTCATGTTTCATGAAACACCATAAGGCCTTTATTGCCTTACTGTTCTAGCCCATTATCTATCTTAGCCAGTTTCAGAGGAATTTCTCTGAGATGCAACAACACCAGTCCATGGATGCAGCAACATTCACTCCATGCCAGGCCAGACATACCAGGGTTGATCTCAGCAGGAAGGTTCTGATATGTTGTTGATCCCAATATGATTTTGCTACACCTTTACAGTAAAATATTATCCTGCCATTTTCTACCAGACCACGCAAATTACATATGTTTAAATATAATCAAAAGGGTGATTATAAATGCTGAAGAGCAGGAGAGTAAATGGCAAGTGAAGACAGATTTAGATGTCTGTAGAGGTGTAGATACATGTTTGTGAAGCTACCCTCATTTCCAAGAAACTTCATTTAGAGAAATGCTATTCTTGGAATTGTATTGCTTTGGAGAAGCACTAGCAGGTCTGCAGACCAAGGCTGCTGCTGCTGCATCTATTGTGCTTTTAACAGTGGGATGCAACCCCATGACTGAGAGGGTCAGTTAATGCTTGTTAACCTCAGTTTTCTTGCTAACTAGGGGTATAAAATAGGCTTTTTCCATTCACTTCAGTTTTAGTACAAGAAAAAAAGACATGGGAGAAAACAAGAAGAAAACACCTGTGGGAAAAAAAAAAATTACGCTTTTTGCCCTGGTGTCAATCTGTCCAACCAAGTGCTCCTTTCTTCTTTTTACTGTTGTTAAACATTATAGCCAGTGAGATTCAACTTGATTGGTATCTAAATGACCAAAATTCAGTCCATAGCTATTCTTCAAGCGAATATTTCTATTCTGTGAGCTCAGACAGGAATTATTTGAGCTTAGTCTTGACAATTTCCAAGACACAAATATGCTTACCAAACCTTAAAGACAGAAGAGGTTGGACAATAATGGTGTAATAAATGTCACATTTTTAAATACAGAACAATTCCAATACTTGAAATCTACCATGAGGTCCTGTAAGATAATGAATCAACATTTTAGTGATTCGTTTTTCACACACATTGTAAGGGAACAGCTCAGGAATAACACCAATGTAAGTTAGGCCAAAATTTGAATGTTTGTTATTGTAAGCATAATGAGTTCTATGAATCATCTTGCCTGAGCCCTAAAGGTTAACTTTCTTCAAGGGTCTTCTGACTGACTTCATGCTCCGGAGTGTTCAGAAGATTGAAGAAATTAGCACCCACAATTATTATCATTTGTCATCTACAAACACACAGGAAGTGCTATGATTCCAAAGGCTTTCTTCCAACTGAAATGAAAACCAAAATATGATAGCCTATTTACCATGACATCATACTTTTTTTTTTGGGGGGGGGAGGAAGGGAGTCGCAGGAAAACAACAAACCTAAGAAAAACCCAGTCACATAAATCTTGGAATAATAGGAAAGTATAATGGAGTTAATTAAGCTGGCTACTTCTCAGTCTTGCTGGCTGGATAATGCAGTCTCATTATTAGTTTAGGACAAAGAAATACCAAATGTTTGTCATTCTCTGATAAACATTCGGTCTTTCCATTTTCAACTCAGAAGTGCCACAGCACAGCTCACACTTTATTGCTCTCCTACAGGGTGTAAGTCACTTGCCTAATCCTACATTCAATGCCCTGGCTATTTTTGCCCACCCTAAGTGCTTTAGTGTGTCAACTGGGTGAAAATCCAAGCACTCACTGTCACTTTGACTCTAGTGACTGGAGATAATTCACAACTATCATCTCAAACGGTGTCACCAGCATTCATTCTTACAACCATTCTGATTTAACATTAAGGCAAAATTAAAATTGCTACAGCATGAAAACACTTGCAAAGGAAATATCTGTATACTGTTCAGACTTGTGCAATGAGACTGATACACTAAGACTGTTAAAAACACAGACTGCAGATAAACACACTTTGCTGATCAGCAATTTAAAAGTTAGTGTTGTGTGTTGAGTTTTTCATTTGTTTCCCCTTAAAAGAAAATAACTTGAATAAAACTTTTACAATCTCCATAAAAGAGACAATAGATTGTTAGTTTCTCTTTACAGAACTCCTTCTTCTCTTAGAAAAGTAACAGTGATTCAGGGAAATAATAAGGTGACACAAAGGCATGCAGAGCTGAACAAAAGTTTCTATATTTGCTGTTGCACTTAGCTGAGAAAATAAATTGCCATGAATAGTTCAGTAAACAACTTTCTGGTCCACTCATAGACAGTACACTAGGAGTTCATGGGTTTTCTAGTCTCACTGTTTATTTCCCCTTATCTGAAATATACACAATTTTAACTCTGTGGATTAAACCCACTAGAAGGATAAATTATCAAATCATAGTTTCTTCTGTTTGGGTGAATGTGAAAGTATTTGCTGCCTGAATATCTCTCTCTATATATATACATAT